>VUQS01022453.1:39481-52554 GCA_015108495.1 Heterochromis multidens | reverse complement strand
TGTCATCCTTAGGCCAGCAGCTATAACAATACACACACACACACACACACACACCCAACAGACATCCCCTGCTTGACTGTGACTTCTGGCCAGATTAGAAGAGAGTTGGAGAAACTATACCACAGCTAGGCTGCTGGCCTCACAACCTCACAACCTCCGGGGTCACTAGCTGGTGGCAGCACACCCATTCCACCATCCCAGCCAGGAGCCCCTCCACCAGCTGCTCCAGCATGCACGTTTACCTACTGATGTCCCTCCCTGCAGCCACTTGGTCTCCGCATCCTTCAATCTCTGGACATAGGCAAAGAACTGATCCCCAGGTTCCAACCTGAAGTTGAGGGAGTGGCGGCGGTGGTCTTTGGGGGAGTAGCCCAACCAGTCGAGCACAGCCTTCTGAATATCCTTGAAGCTTCCACAAGATGCTGCTGGTAGGTTGAGCCAAATGTGGGAGTGGATGATGAGATTATCTACATGCTGCAGAAAGCTTACTCCCATCTAGATAGTAACAGCTGCACAGTAAGGATGCCCTTCTTTAATTTCTCAAGTACATGATTCATCTGTTGCTAACGAAAGAGAAACTACAGGAAATGTCTGTAAACAAATAAATAAGTAAACAAATCGACCATCTCATGGGTTACTGACTTTGCAGACAGATGTGCAGTACAACAGCTACACAAGGGACTGTGCTGTCCCCTTGTACACCTCAGACTTTCAGTACAACTCCAGATCATGCAGCCTACAGAAATACCTACAGATTCTGCAGTGGGTGGATGCATTAGTGATGTTCAGGAGAAGGAGTACAGAGCACTAGTGGAGTGGTCTGGGAGGAATCATCTGCTTCTTAATGTGAATAAGACCAGAGAGATGGTGATTTACTTCATGACCCAAGTCTTTCCTGGGACAGGATGTTGATGTGGTGGAAGAGTACAAGTATGCGGATGACCACATCAGCAACGGGGGCTGTATACAAAACAATACAAAAAAAGCATTTTTTTCCTAAGGAAGCTGAGATCTTTCAATGCGTGCAGCAAAATGATGGAGATTTTCTCTCAGTCAGTTTTGGTGAGTGCAGTGGATTTTGGTGTGGTCTGTTGGGGGAGCAGCATTGGAGTTGGTGATACCAACAGACCGAATAAACTGATTAGGAAGGCTGCCTCTGTCACTGGCTTCAAATTGAAGCTGTGGTGGACAGGAGGTTACTAAACAAACTGTTATCCATCATGGATAATCCTGACCACCTTCTCCACCACTTTTGTGGAGCACATTATTATTATTATTTCGTCATCATTTACACTGCTGTAACAAAAGATTTTCCCAAGCATGGGATAAATAATGCATTTCTCATTCTCATAAACTTATGAGCTGTTTTAACCTAGATGTTGTTGCGATGGTCAAATAGAAGGGTTTCTGACCCTATTTCTACTGGCTGTTCATTTTGTAAGTAGAGGGAGGACTGCAGAAGCTGCCTTACTAATTGCTGCCTGGTGAAGATCACAGATGAAAAGTACTTGTTTCCTTGCGCTTCTGTCCAAAATCATGGGCAAGCATTTACTCAGTGTACAACTTCCATTGGTTCCCAATGAATTAAGGTCAAAAGCACTCTACTATAAATTCTTAGGAACTTTCACTGATGCTTTCCAAAGGACAATTCAGGGGTGATGATCAAAATATGCCAACAGTGTGGGAGGTTAATGGTTGACAAAAAAAGCTTCTAGAGCAAAGGAAAACTTCCTGTAAAATGAATGGCCACCCCCACATGCTGTTTAATTTACAGAATGTTTGCAGTGGTCAATTAAGACACTGAAAATGATGCCTTGAGAACTGAATGTCTGCAACATACCAATTTATCAAATATACTACTCAAAAAAAAATTAAAGGAACACTTTTTAATCAGAGTATAGCATCAAGTCAAACTTCTGGGATATTGATTTGGTCAGTTAAGTATCAGAGGGGGTTGTTAATTAGTTTCAGCTACTTTGGTGTTAATGAAAATGACAACAGGTGCACTAGAGGGGCAACAATGAGACAAACCCCCCAAAACAGGAATGGTTTTACAGGTGGAGCATGGAAGAGATTCCAGCAGACAGGCAGTTACTCTAGGAGAGCTGGATAGGGCCATAGAAGGTACTTAACCCATAAGCAGGACCAGTATCTGCACTTTTGTGCAAGAAGGAACAGGATGAGCACTGCCAGAGCTACAAAATGACCTCCAGTAAGCCACTGTCTCTGTGAATGTCTCTGACCAAACAATCAGAAACAGACTTCATGAGGGTGGCCTAAGGGCCTGATGCTCACTGCACCGTGAAGCCTGATTGGCATTTGCCATAGAATACCAAAATTGGCAGGTCCACCACTGGTGCCCTGTGCTTTCCATAAATGAGCGCAGGTTCACTCTGAGCACGTGACAGACGTGAAAGGGTCTGGAGAAGCTGTGGAGAACGTTATGCTGCCTGTAAACATCGTTCAGCATGACTGGTTTGGTGGTGGGTCAGTGATGGTCTGGGGAGGCATTTTCATGGAGGGACGTACAGACCTCTACAAGCTAGGTAACGGCACCCTGACTGCCATTAGTTATCAGGATGAAATCCTTGGACCCATTATCAGATAACACTGGTGCAGTGGGTCCTGGGTTCCTCCTGGAGCACAACAATGCCTGACCTCATGTGGCGAGAGTATGCAGGCAGTTCCTGGAGGATGAGGAAATTAATACCATTGACTGGCCCCTATACTTGCCTGACCTAAATCCAATAGAACACCTCTGGGACATTATGTTTTGGTCCATCTGACACTGCCAGGTTACACCTCAGACTGTCCAGGAGCTCAGTGATGCCCTGGTCCAGATCTTGGAGGAGATCCCACAGGACACCATCCATCATCTCATTAGGAGCATGCCCCGACGTTGTTAGTAGTTTGTACGGCCCCCACACACTTATATGCATGCCTGAGTACCATTTTGAGTTGCTGCAATGAAATTTTGTCAAAATGCCTGCCACATCCTTTTTCACTTTGATTTTTGAGGTGTCTTTGAATTCAGCCCTCTGTAGGTTTATAATTTTCATTTCCATCAAACAATGTGGCATCCTTCCATGCCTAACACATTTCCTAGTCCATATCAGTATAGATATCCAGCATGATTGTTTTCAATGTTCCTTTCATTTTTTGAGCAATATAGTTTAGTATAGAAGGTGTTAAATTGATTGAAGGACAGTGCAATGCTTTAAAGACTGTCAAGATTAATGCTGCCAGTGCAACAAAAAACAGCCTCACTAAATTTGATCTAATGCAACTCAAAATACATGTCAGAATTACTGATACTTTTCTTGAGCTGGATAGGAATGTGTCTTAATAGATTGTAATTGTATGCAGCTGTGTAACTGTCATACATCCCAAGTCTGCTGATGAAAAGCTTTGTCAGTCAGTTTGACATACTTAAACTAAAAAACTCTAAATCAAAAGAAATGACAGTCAATCAGAATATAGCTAAATAATAAGTGGGCTATGTGTCCAGAATGTGTTTTTTATTTAAGGATTGTAAAGGCTCCTGAAAATCTCCACATAAAAATTGACAATCTGTTATTTGACTGCATGATCATCTTTCCTCAACTCTTTACTGATCAATTCAGATGCATTTATAGTATTGTAAGTTTGAACCAAATAAAATACTACAGCCTCCAACTCATTAAATTTTTTACAAAGTTCAACAATTTTAATCCATGTGGGCTGTTCAAGAGCTTTTACATTTATGCACTTTTTTTTTCTTACAAGCATTAAAATAAACATGACCTCCAATCTTTATTTACTACAGTGACATAAAATCACAGAGACAAAAGAGACATGTGTCTTTAAACATGCACACACATTCAGTATGTAAACTACAGTATATATAAGATGATGTGTAATCAAAGCCAAGGAGGCAGTTTGCTGTGCACAGTGAGACATTATCATCCCCATCATGAAAAAAGATACTTGTTTTCCTTTACATATAGCTTTCCACATGACTTCATGTTCCATTCAAAGCAAAATGCAATTTTTTACCCGAGCTGAGCTGGAGTAAAAAAGGCAAATAACAACTGAGAGCTTCATATGCAATGAATACATTCAAGTCAGTTATTTTTTATATAGTACCAATTTACAACTACGTCATCTCAAGGCACCTGATAAGACCATTTTAAATTAACTTTAGCCCAGAGAAGACAGTATCATTTATGGATAATGTTCACATATAGCATCTACTTTGCATGACAGAGCTTTAACCTGCATTTGTGGATAGCACATCAAACTGTGTTCACAGACAGGGATTTCTGGAAGTGTCAGAATCATGTCTGTTTTTAATTAAGTGGCACCTGAGGGCCCGAAGATCACCGGCATCCAGTATTGATTTTCAGATTTTGACTTCAATTTGCACACAGAGATTTCTTCAGATTTTTTTCAGATTCTCAGAATCTTGTACTGAAGATGAAAAAGTCTTTACAATTTTACATTGAGGAACATTATTCTGAAATTGTTCTGCAATTTGTAGACACAGAGAGGCAGAGTTTCCCATGAGTAAAAATAATCATGGGAAACTAAATTATAGGTTCATTAGTCTGCAATAAACTAAGATGCTCTTTTTCCCCAATCATTGTACTGACCTGTTGCCGGTTAACCTAAGTAGTTGCAAAATGTTCCTCCAGCTGTTTCTTTTTAGTATCACTTAACTTTCCAGATTTTAGTTTACCTCATCCCAACTTTTTAGAGATATGTCCCTGCCATCAAATTCAAAATGAGCTAATATTTTTCATGAAATGTGAATGAATTGTGAATAAAATATGGTTTTATGAGATTTGCAGATCATTGCATTCTGTTTTGTTTTGTCTTTTTACATTTTATACAGCATCCCAACTTTTGTTGAATTCGGTTTATACATTTTAATCTAATGTATCCACATTTTAAATACCACATTGAAAATGCTGCAACTTAATTTTTACTTTCATTACTAGTGGGTAGTTGGTTTTCTTTTTGTAATTTTAAGGCAAAAAATGTAAGATTTAAATAATAGTACTTCCCCTATAAAGCACTGAACCAACAACTTATTTCCATTATTATTAATAATGAACAAATGTGTTAAATTTTAAAGCAAAAATTAATAAATTGTTTTTCATAGTGTTTATTAGATACTTTCCAATTCTTGCATGTTTTTTTTTTTTTTTTTTTAATTTTTTTTTTAAAAATTTTTTTTTTTTTTTTTTGAACAGATTCAGCTTTTTGGGATTCTTTTACCTGGATTATTGAGCATGCATCAAGAGATAAACAAAACATTCTCTCTTTTTTTTCAGCAAATTTGAGTCAGAGCTTTATTGAAAAGACCGTGTTGGCAGCAAAGGCCAAAGTGGACGCAGCCTATCAATATTCAAGGCAACAGTGAGTGTTAAAAACTCTTAAACCACTAGAAATACTTCAGGCCCTGAAAAAAGGAACACAGAAAAAATCTTTTAAAATGTTAGTCAAAATATTCTTAACTGAAGTTTTAAAAAATTTGACCTCCCCACACATCACAGGACCTTGGAGCGTGTCAGGAGGAGTGCACAATACTCTGATGTCGTGCAGCTAATAAAGCAGCCCAGAGGAGTATCCCGCATTGCTGTGCGCTCAGCCGATTACCTGGCTACCTCTTTGCAAATGATCACTGAGAGTCTTGAAAAGCGTCACAAACGCTCCATCAATGCCACAGGTGTGTATCTAAAAAGGTTCTTTTTCTTTTTTTCCTTTGTTTTTAATTTTAAAAACTGCTAGCCTTATGTTAAAACTAATTCAGATTCCTTGGCTGTGTTATTCAGATTTGATCTCTGACCAAGATCTGCAGGCCCTTGTTGATCTGACAGGCTGCTCTCCACGTCACCGCGTCCCTGCTTGTGGGACAACTCAAAATGTGAACAAGTATCGCACTTCAAGCAGTGTGTGCAACAACAGGTGAGGCAGTTACTGCCAGCCCTGGCTTTTCATGTTATTACAGAATAATTCCCTGCACAGTAAGTCAAATCCCTATTTGGCACTAATAGTGATGTCTATGATTTGGGGCTGAGTTGAGGACTTCTGTTGCATGTTGTGTTCCTTTAAAAACATGGAATACAATGTGTTTCTCTCACCTAGGAAAAACACTCGCTGGGGGGCCTCCAACACACCCTTTTCCCGCTGGCTCCCTGCTGAGTATGAGGATGGCATTTCTACACCTAAAGGCTGGACCCCTGGTCATCGCATCAACGATCATATTCTTCCCCTGGTAGTACACTTTTGAATATCATCTTTACTGGCTACATTGCAAAATGCTCTAAAAAATATGTGCATGCATCCTTTCACCAAAGTGCTCATTTTCTACATCCTTATCCTCAGGTAAGAGAAGTGTCCAACCGCATTTTGGCAACAGCTAACTCTGACGTTGAGAGCGACCCACTCTACACTTTCCTGGTGACAATCTTTGGCCAGTTTACTGACCACGACCTGACCTTCACCCCTCAATCTCCTTCCATTATCTCATTCAATGACGGCATTCAGTGTGGAAAGAGTTGTGCACGCAGAGACCCCTGCTTCCCCATTGAAGTCAGTGTCATTGCTTTACTCAGGAAAGAGATATTTACATACAAATGCATGCAGAGTAAATGTTGAGTGCCTCTTGTAATCCAAACAGATTCCCCAAAATGACCCCCGGTTTGGCAATAATTCAGAGGGTATGTGCATTCCCTTCTCCCGCTCATCACCAGCTTGTGGCTCCGGGTACACTGGCTACAACTTTGGAGCGAGTACTGTCCGTCAGCAGATGAACACGCTCACAGCCTTCATCGATGCAGGTCAGGTCTACGGTTCAGACGACGCCAAAGCAAACTCCCTCCGGGACCTCTCCACAGATGAGGGTCTTTTGAAGGTCAACCAAGACTATGACGACAACGGCCGTGATCTTCTGCCCTTCACCACCATGGGTGCCAACCTGTGTGCCAACCGAGCTCGCATTACCGGTGATAGCAATGCTAAGGAGGTGCTCTGCTTTGTTGCTGGTGAGTACTATCAAATATGATGACATTCACGTCTCTAAAGTGTTAAATTGATTCTAAGCATTGCACAGGGCAACACAAGAGGACTTTTTTCCTAATTTCATGTGATTTTTAAGGTGATGATCGCTCCAGTGAGAACATTGCGCTGACCTCTGTGCACACACTTCTGATGCGTGAACACAACCGACTGGCACGTGCTCTGGCCAGTCTCAATCCACAGTGGGATGGAGAGACACTCTACCAGGAGGCTCGCAAGATCGTGGGTGGATATATGCAGGTTAGAGAGGAGCTAGACTACATGAAGTATCTTAATTATACTTAATGAAAATATTAATTGAGTTGCTGAGTTTCTTTTTGTCTTTTAGGTGATCACATTTAGAGACTTCTTACTCCACATCGTTGGCCCAGACTTCATTTCTAGCCAGCTGTCCACCTACCCTGGTTATGATGAAAATGTGGATCCCAGTATTGCCAATGTGTTTGCCACAGCTGCTTTCCGTTTTGCTCACCCGATGGTTCAGCCTTTCATTTTCCGTCTTGATGAGCAGTACCAGGAGCACCCTAAATACCCCAGCTCACTGCTGCACAAAAGCTTCTTTACATCATGGAGGGTCATCTTTGAAGGTGGTGCCTAAATCTTTAACTTCTGAGTCCTATCATCGAGAGAATGAATGTATATTTTTTAAAATGAATTGATATTGTGTGTTTTTCAGGCGGTCTAGACCCTATCCTAAGAGGACTGGTGGGTCGCCCGGCCAAGCTGAACACTCAGAAGCACATATTGACTGATGAGTTGAGGGACAGGCTGTTTAAATTCTCCTCTCAGTTGGCACTGGATCTGGCTTCGCTGAACATGCAGAGAGGAAGAGACCATGCAATCCCTGGTATTTATTCAGTCTTTGTACATATAATTTAGGTCTAGAACTTGTAAAGCCCCTTTTAAAGAAAAATACTCTATTTATCCAATCCAACAAGTAACATTTTAGAAAAACTGATATATATTCAGTTAATACATGAGAAAATTAAATGTTAATCATAGGTCCTAAAGCTTAGCGCAAGATACTGACTGCAGAAGTGAATTCCTGAGCCACCAAGGAAGAAACCTTGGACTAATCTTTGACTCAGAAGTTTAGGGCTCATGAGGGGTCTGTCCCTAAATCTGTCTCCTATAACTTGAAAAAAAAAATGCTAAAGTGGAACCTTTTTTCTCTATGAGTGACTCCAAGAAACTTTGTATCTATCAGGCTCCACTACTGTAGTTCTCTGTTATCTGGCCTACCTAAAATATTTGAAATCCACCACAACTGAATCAGAAGTCTTCTGACAGGCTTCTTACTAGGACTCGTTTTGAAGTCCCTGCACTGGCACTATGTAAGCTTGTTTTTAAAATCCCTTTACTTGTTTTCAAAACACTTCATAGTTTTGCTCTAGTATGTATGTCTCACATGCTGAAAGAGTATCAACCTGTACAGCTCCTCAGGTGCTCTGGCACAAATCTGTTAGTTTGACGAAACCCTTTGGGGAGTATATACCTGCACCAGTCTGCCAGATTATCTGAGAGCAATATAAGTATTACCATCCTTACATTTAAACATACTTCTTCAACATGGAGTTTGATTGAGTATGCTTGATAGACTTGCTTTATTTTTTATTGCCTTTCTTCATTGTAACTCATCTGTATTTTTTCTTGCTGTTTTAATCTTTTTGCTTTTTAAGCCTTTTAATTTTTAACTAGCACTGCATATATTACCTATTAGAGATTATTGAACTTTTTACTCTTTGTTATGATTTTTTTTTCATGTATTTTGTCTGACATTACTTTATTTTGATATATTTTATTAATTTTTTGGCTTAGAATTATTTAATTTATTATCTAAATATTCTTAATTTTATTTGATGTGCTTTTCTTGTCATTGGCATTTTTAAAATTTTAATTCAATTCTTTTTTAATTGCTCATCCATGCATGTCAGTCATCAATTAAACACTTTGAACTACACTAACTTGCATGTAAGGTGCTATACAAATACATTTTGATTGATTTATTGACTGATTAACAGGATTACTCATGCACAGAATTAACTATCGTAAACTGTTTGATCCTTTTTAGGCTACAACCAGTGGCGCAAGTTCTGTGGCCTGTCACAGCCAGCAAATCTGAGCGAGCTGGCGGTTGTGCTGAACAACACCGACCTGGCCCAGAGGCTGCTGGATCTCTACGGCACCCCTGACAACATTGATGTGTGGCTGGGAGGTGTGACAGAGCCATTTGTCCCTGGAGGAAGAGTGGGACCTCTATTTGCCTGCCTGATCTCAACTCAGTTCCAAAGGATCCGCCAGGGAGACCGGTAAGCCGACAGAAAATTATACAGCCAGACTGTTGAGGTTCAGAGAGCTGTGTTAACCACACTGTTGCATTCAGTCTTTAAACCTAAAAATAAATAAATAAATAACACTGTCCCATTTCAGACTTTGGTGGGAGAATGATGACGTCTTCACGGAGGCTCAGAGGAAGTCACTGAGGGACACATCACTTGCCCGTATAATCTGTGACAACACTGGTATCACTGAAGTCCCTGAAAAACCTTTTCTGTACCGACCTCGAGGGTCTGGCTACACGCAGTGCAAGGACATCCCTGCCTTTGACCTCAAACCATGGATTGAGGGTGGTGAGTTCATGTTCTGAAATTATTTCTGAAACATTATTTCTCAAGATAGTCAGTGGATTATTTGAGAAATAATGATTTTTTTCCCTTTTAATTTCCTTCACCACAAGGTCCAACAGAACCAACAGGTAACTCTACTGCTCCCTGTAATTCCAGTCTATATTAATATAAACATTTTGAACGTAAAGATTTTTACCTTGTTTCTTTCTTTTTGTTTCAACACAAGGTCCACGTGGACCTCCAGGACCTCCAGGTAAATCTGCCACTTCTCGTTCTATTGTCCATACATATTTAAATTTACATTAAAGCATTGTAACTTATACTGTAGTGGAAAGGTTCTTTTATTGTAATTGCATATTGTATGTCTTTTTTTCTCAAACAGGACCCCCTGGCCCCCCTGGACCTCCTGGACCTCCTGGCAACCAACATAACGTTGCTTTCTCAGTGCGACTTGGTAACAACCTTCCCAAAGCTGGCTCTCCGATCATGTTCGAGGATGTGATATACAATGGACAGAACAGCTATGACCCTCAGAGCGGGATCTTTACATGTGTGCATGCAGGTGTTTATGAGTTTGAGTTCATCCTTACGATTTACCAGGATGCTGCCAGTGTGAATCTGTTGCGCAACGGGAAGCTGATTCTGCACTCATACACCACAAAGCATAACGGTTACCTGATGGCGAGTGGCAGCATTAATGTTCAGCTCAACAGCTGTGACAGGGTCTGGCTGGTAGCTCTCCACAGTGGTGATGGCATTACTAGTGACAGCTACTTCAACGGGCATCTGCTGTTTGAAGTGTAAGATGTCCATTGACACACAAATGCCTCAAAACACTGAAACAAAATCATTTCCCCCCACTTTTTTTGTTTAATTTGCACCTTTTAAAATGCTGCTTGTAGGTTATGATAATCATTGTTTAGTAGTTTGCTAAGATTACAGTCACCCCACTCTAAAGCAATTAAAGACAGAATGACCAAATGTAAATCTTGCTGACAGAAAAGCGCAGTGTTTAAAATATTGCACTGTTTAGCTGTTTTAAAGCTTTTTATTGAATGAAGGAATATACATAATGCACTACTACCTGCACTGGTAAGACAGAAAAGAAGATTGTTACGAAGATTATTTTTAACCATGAATGATTTGTTATGTGCTCTTCTGAATGATTCATTCTATTGTCTTTTAAAATCATGAGAAGTGATTGAAGTAAGTAAGAAATAAGGTAAACCTGCATAAGAGTAATTTAAAAATTGTATTTTGGGTTAATGCTTTTGTTCATATAGAGTTTAAATGTAAGACTTTGATTTCCTAATAAAATGAACTTGAAAAGACGAACCTCTGTCTCCGAGTGAATTTTATGATGCAGGAGATTATAATATACAACAGATTCCGAAAATCATAGCTGAATGTTCCCATGCAGACCAGGAGATGGCGCTGTCGTACAGGTTTTCAAAAACAGGAAAGTCGGCAGAATCGCAACTACTTACAGATGAATTTAAGTTACTGTACTAGACATTATGTATAATGCTGGTTCTTGAGTTCAAATGTAGATTTAAAAAAAAAAAAAGTTAGCTTAATCTTTGCTTTAAACGGTATTAAAGTTTGTGATAGTTTCCCTTAGGACAAAGAACCAAAGCAGATTTATAATTTGAGGATGATTTTAATCTAAGATATCTTCTAGAGGTATTTCCACCTGTGTGACTTTGATAGGATGAACCCAGTTCAGTTGTTGCAAAGTTTCTCTTATTATAAAAATAAATTATCTAAACTATGCAGATCATAAAATCATGACGTGATCTTTATGGCAGTATTATGGCAGCCTGAAAACAGGTAAAGAATTTACCAAGTAAAGAACTTCAATCTAATATTAAATTAAATTAAATTAAAGGTACTTTATGGGATTTAAGCACTTCTGGCGATGATACAACCTATTACACGATTAAACTTTTCGCCACAGCATCACATGTTGTTATGAGATTTTTAAAAGCACATTTACCTCACTGCACAAGTTAGGGAATACTTCTTTTGTAACTTTCAAAGAAAACACATATTTTGACAGTAATTAGTGATTTCTGCTTTTCATTTAGATTTAGGGTTTGTTTGTTTTTCTTGTTGCCTGCTGGTTCGCTGTCTTGGATTTAGACTGAAGCCAGTTTTGTTTTTAATTTTTGGTTTAATGTTACATGCCAGACTCTTCATGTCAGACAAAATTTTGTCCCTGTAACTGTTTTTACTGTCATTTAAATCTTTGTGGTCTGCCTTCTTCTATGTGCTTGACACACTGAATATCATAATAACAACACCTGCGCTTTTTGTGCTATTGCAAGTCAAAATATCTGCATGGAAGGTGAAAAGTTTGCACTGATGTGCTGAGCAGATGTTAAACTGCATTGATATCATAGACCCAATTTGCAGGAAAACCCAAATGTCTCCTTTCATCAAACAGCCTTTAACAGTCATGTGGAGATTTTTGACTGTAGCTATAGACGGATCTCTCTCTCTTCCCTTTGCCTTGTAACATACGGAAATGTTTCATTTTATCACAGCAGACCTTGTTTAGAGTTTAAAATGTTTGTAAAAACTTTAGCAGATGATGCTTTGTGATATTAGGAAAAGAAGCCAAAGGCGGTCAGCCAGCCTTAATTGCAGATGCCGACACTCCCCCAGGGATCCGCATCCTTTCCTAAATAAATAAACAAATATATAGCGATCGATTAGAGACGTGGAGGGTCGCATTAGCTCTGTTGTTTTCTGCACAGTGGAGATGAGGGACGGAAACCAGCTGCTGCGTCTGCAGCTCCCCCTTACGCACAAACCACGCCCCTCCTGACCTCCGCGGACACGGTGCCATCCACGCAGAGTGGATTTGGGTGTCCCATGGGAGCAGGGGAATGCTGGAGAGGACGAGCGGCACACGATACCCCATTGTTTGGTTTAGCAGTCACTGATCCCCCCCTCCCTCTCCACCCGTCTCCCCAGCTCCTCCCTAAAACGCACGGCCTGACCGTCTCAGCGGGTTAAATTGATTAGAAAGACGTTTGTGGTCTGACTAATCCCCTATTTTCGCCCCGGCTCTCCGCTTCACCAAATTAGAAAAGCCACACATTTAGAAAGTCTTGCGGGTTGTGATAATCACGGCCGAGCCTCTCACACCTGTGGGGCTGAAGATTGGGGGAAAGTCGGACAAGTCAACATTAAATGAACTTCATAACACATAGTAGGAAGATTTTTCTATTAATCATCTGTAGGATCTCTTTTCTTCTTCAGTGCACAAGGTGCACAAAAGACTACAGCCATGATTATCAAATTATAAGCTAAAACGCAGGCTGAGGGGCAGGTGTAGGGGTGCAATATTAATTGCCCTGTAGATTAGTTATTTCTGTT
>VUQS01022453.1:22346-39461 GCA_015108495.1 Heterochromis multidens | reverse complement strand
GGGGGGGGGGCATTTTCGTATAAAATAAATAAATTAGAAAAACTAAAAAACCGAATGAACATGGACGCTACCTGTTTTGCTTCTATTTTAAAATTAAAGTTTGCACTTTTGTGCCGTCACTAAACAAAGCATTATCACAACTGGAACATATTAGAAGCCTATTTGATCAGCGTATGAGTAATAAATTAAATATATTCATACATATGATTTTACATGTACTTGCTGTTTACCTATAGATGTGGTCCATCAGGCTGAGAAATTCAGTCCCCTTAACAACTGTAAGCTGGTTAAAGTTTAAGAATTTTTTTAATGTTTTCATTTTCATTTAAAGGTTAAACAAACAAATAAATACCCCCACACCCCCCAAAAAAACAAAAAAAACAAAACAAAACAAAAAAAAAGGAAAACAGCAACAATAAGTCCAAACAATCTACATCTTAATCTTTAAAAAGCGCGTCTTTGTTGTTTCCTCAAGAACTGAAGGAATTTTATCTTTAGCCTGTGTGTCATAATGTATAGATTTTTTTTTTTTTTCATGGTTTTAGGGTTAAGTAGAGCTGTCAGTCATTTTAGGAAAAGTGTGTGAGGGACACGGCGACAGGGCGGAGACTCGGCAGCAGGATTCCCCAAGACTGCTTTCATAATTGGGGGAACATCTGACTTTGTCCCGCGCTGGCAGATGGTGAGTTGAGGCGGGATCCAAGGGGGGAGATTTACATTCATTGTCCAGGCGCACAAACTCCACACAGAGACAATAGTCTCGGTAAGGGGCAGAGAAGCAGCGCTGGGGAAAAAAAAAAAAAAACTTTCCTTTTCATAGCCAGACGAATGGAAGCGGAAATTAATTTTATTCTCCAAAAATGCCCCAAAACACGATGATTTTTTTGTTTTGTTTTTATTATTATTAGAATGAACTCAAATTTGACTCTGATGAACATAACAAAAGATCAGAAAACACAAATAATAAAACGCATCCATCAGCCTGCAGGATTGTCTTCAGTTTGTTTAATATGAGCCTTAATTCATGAAATTATCCGATTTAGCAGCAAAGGAAACTTTGCCAGACTCTCTCAAAATTCATTATCCTGCTTCTAAGTTCATGTATTCCATTTTTCTGTAGGCTAGTGAGGATGGTAATCATGTTTGTTAACAGCATTATTTGTAACGGGTCCCATGACTGTGTTAGATTTGTTGAGACAGTCTGTTGTATTGATTAAGAGAACTCATTTCGGGCACTGTCAGGCATCGGTCCAAACGCCAATCAGAGTGCAGCCTTGTCGGCTGCTGGCGGAGATTGATGGACCAACCAGACGGCCATTGTTGCGGCTGACACTGATGCGATGCGTCCTCAGCGGAATCACCGCGTTCAAAGGAGCAGACGGTGGAGCTGCTGAATGCGCGCCTGTCGAGAGCGCACTTGTGTTAAATGTTGACTTGAATGAATAGACCAAACAGAACTGGCTGTACAGGCTATTCAGGGCAGTAGCTGCGCAGCATGTACAAGAGAACCTAAAAATAAACGTGAATAATTGTTTTTTAAATACATAAATGCAGGCAGAAATTCTAAAAGTTTATATTTTCAAAGCCTTTATTAACATTCTGCATATTTTTTTTAAGTCTGAACAAACTGAATTTGGATGATTGCCCGCCCCCCGTCCTCCATCCACACAGACACAAAGAAACGACACTCACAGAATTTGCAAATGCATAACGTTTCTGCTTTATAAAGGCCGAAGTGTTTGGGTTTTTGATCTGGTCAAACTTCACTGTGTAAAAAGTTTGCTGCTGGAGTCACAGGTTGGATGCTGAATCTGGCAGAAGACCAAACAAGGGATGCACTTTACACCAATGAGAGCATCCATTTCAACGATCCCATATGGCACCGAGGCCCCTCCTCCACGCTCTATCCCGGCTGAGGGTCTCATTCATGCTTCAAGACAGTCGTTCCCTACAAGCTTCCTGGCCCTCGAATCAACTGGTTTGATTTGATTTGGCCCTGTGACAAAGGAAGACTTTTTGCACACTCATATGTTGAAGAATATTTCGAGACAGAGTCGCTCTCAGCTGTCGGTGGAGCTGAACGCACAGAGCCGTTCGGACTGACGGTGGAGATATGCACTTGGACAATGCTTCAGATCAGTGGAGGGATATATTTACTATCATCAATTGAACCATAAAAGAAAGTCTTTGCGGATTTTTACTGAGAAGCCCTCTGAAACATCTCACAGCGTCGGTCG
Organism: Heterochromis multidens; assembly: GCA_015108495.1. Taxonomy (NCBI): domain Eukaryota; kingdom Metazoa; phylum Chordata; class Actinopteri; order Cichliformes; family Cichlidae; genus Heterochromis; species Heterochromis multidens. Next base: position 37,224 of record VUQS01022453.1, on the reverse strand, counting down.
TTTCTTTTTCCAAAGCTCTGCTCAATTCGTTTGTGGCGCTCTGGAGGAGCGCAGCGCCTTGAAGTGGACCTTTTCTTGTGTGCCAAAGCGCTTTAGCTGCCCAACTCAGTTTTTTTCTCCTTAGTTCAAGAAAGTGTTACCAGACGATCGGGGCAGGGTGTAAATGTTTGGAATCCAGGAGCATCTGATTCGTGAAGCGAGCGGATTAAAAGAAAGAGGTCTTGGAGAGGAGATGGATCCAGTCCGGTCGTGGGTGCGTAATGTTGGGGTTGTGGATGCGAACGTCGCGGCGCAAAGGTACAGAACAAACTCAGCTAATCTACTGACTTTAGGTTCTTATCATCATCTCATCTGCTACACCCGTGCTTGATTTGACTTTATTTTCAGGATAGAGACATCTTTATAGTCTATATTTAACATTTTAATGTCTAACATTAGAAGAGGCATCCTTTCAGCAAAGAGCTGCAAACTACTTGTTGCAAAAATATGACACCAGTCCCCTATAAAACTCAGTGCCCCCAAACTCGTAAAAACTTCTTTAAACATAACAAAGAAAAAAACATTTGACATCATTATTGTCATTATGCTTGAAACGATAATAATACTTATATGCACAAAGGGGGAGTATGCTGCCCCAAACGCAAAACTACTACTAATAATTTTATTACATAAAGGCACGCACAAGAGGCATCATTTAATTAGTAGAAAAGCTTTTCATTCACGGAAGCGGAGATAATTTTAAAACCTGTTTGTGAATAAAGTTAAATACATATTATCCCAGAGAAGCTTTAGCTGCAGCTCAAAGGCACCTTTATCCTCAGCAGCCACAAACTTTACATGTGTGATTTGTAATCATCAGAAAAAACAGCTTTTCCACTGTTGGCTCGTTCATCTTCTTGTTTGTTACTGTTCCAATTTTGTTCATTTATATTTTTGCGACACATAAACGTTATTGTGCTTTAAAGTTGAGAGAACAGTCATGGAAAAGCAGAATCATTTTCAAGACGAAAAGCAGGCAACAAATTAAACAGCGTACCCTGCATGTTTTAATAGGGCAAATAGAGAACAGTTAGTTATCAGTCACTCTAACTGTATTATTTTTAAACGTATTTTACTGAACATGAAAATATTTTTTAAGCAGATGGTAGTCGGCTTTTATTATTATTTTTTTCAATCGGCGCGTTTCCCTCCGGCTTTTTTTGTTCAACAAGAAACAAAAACCACGACTGTCAAGACAAAATCTACAGTACACTCAAGTCTAATTTTGAGTCTGAAGTCTATTTCAGACAGCACTAAAATTACAGAAACATTTAACAGACTGTTAAACCTGCACTGAACTCTGTCCAGCCCTCAGATTCATACAGACTCTTTCTTCTTTTTTAAGCTGAATTGAGACAAACGTTTCACATGCCTACACCTTTAATCTGTTTTAATTAAGCACTCAGCAGCCTAATGTATATTTTAAGTAACACACTTTTCACTCCCACCTCGTCATATGACCAGGACCCCTCGATACATTTTAATGCACTGGTTACTTCATTAGTTCAGGGAAAACTCTTAATCCTGCTGACAGCTTTTCAATTTTCAAGCTAAAAAAAGAGAGTTTCATTAAGTTTGCTTTATAGGACGATCTATTCTGTATTTTTTCCAGTCCATATTCGGTTCTTTTAAAAGGGTCAAATTTAAGCTTAATTATCCATCAATTTAGGTATTTAATTTGTTTGGTTTTTGCTAATAATTTATAATTATTGTATGGATCAAATAAAGACCTTAAAGGAAAAATGCAAGATGATAAATTTGTATGCTTTTAATATTTTTACTTTATTTTTTAAAGTGCTAGTAAATTAAACATAATTGTGTTGCATTTAATCTTTAATCTAGTTCAATTAAATTTTCAAGATTTTACTGCAAATAGAGAAAAGTGTTTGGAGTTCTGTTCGTTTAATATAATAATAATAATAATAATAATAATAATAATAATAATAATAATAATAATATAGCTTGTAAACGGTCATTTAATAAAAGCAAATAACAAGTATTTGTATTTGACGGTATAAATTAGTTTGATTAAAAAGAGCATGATAATCTTCAGTGTAATAAGTGTGGTCTGACTGTCTCTTCCGGTTGTGTCCTAAGTGGAGTAGCCCTGTCGAGAGCTCATTTCGAGAAGCAGCCGCCCTCAAATCTCCGCAAGTCCAACTTCTTCCACTTTGTCCTGGCGCTCTACGACAGACACGGCCAACCTGTGGAGGTGGAGAGGACTGCGTTTGTGGACTTTGTGGAGCATGACAAGGTGTGTTACTGTTCCTGAAAGCCTTAAGATGTCAATTCTACACTGAGTTTTAATATTTACCATAGTTCCAGGGGAAAATACAGCAAATGAGACCGAGAATTTAAATCAAAATTGGCTGAAAAAGGATTTTCAACATGTGATGCGTGTATTTGTAATATACAGTATTTCAGCCGTAACCAGGTGCTCAGCTTAATTTCCCCCATCCTCGGTAAAGCCAAGCATATCGAACAGCTGACGGCTACATGTTTACACAAGCTTTACCCTCAATGAGCTGATGATGTGGGATTGAAAAAGAATATCTAATGACTAATTAGCAGCTTGCCTCATTAGGAGGACATCACTACTTTTTTAAAATGCAAATTATGCTTGCTCCTGTTAAGTTATACAGTGAACTAATCATCAAAGTCTCCTTTTCCTTCATGCCCCTCTTCCATACTCTAAATACTGCTGTGGGGGGAGCTGAATTCCTCAAGTTGGACAAGACCAAAGTAAAGAAGGGTGCAGCATGGAGACAGAGATAGAAAGAGACTACATGTGCCTGGAGTGAAGCCTTATGCCCAGCGTTGATGGATGATTTTACCTTGTGGTGAGGGGGCACAAATCTCCTGAACTCCTGGCAACCACTGTACTCTGTGGAAAAGACAAGGGGGCTCTGTCCTATCAAATAGAGTTCTAGCATAGTTTTGGGTTTTTGGAGCTTAAGCGTGAGGGAGGCAGCAGTCATGATGCCAAGGCCAAAGCTGCCAGTGTGCTCCCCTTTGTGCCACACAGACCATAGACTAATATGACGGCAGTGGAGAAGTTCATTTTCTGCATGGTTACCCTGGCATCTGTTTTTGCTTTGTAATTATGCAGAGGTAGAGTGATGGCACGGTGAAGTAAACGCTCCTCTGTGTATATTTACAAAAGTTATGAAGCCGGGCATCCATCCATCTCCAGGTGTGTTCTCATATTAAGTTTTGAGCTTTTTCAACTTATCTTCATGCATCTTAATTTCCCCCATTTCTTCTTCTCTCCTTACAACTGTCTCCTTTTCCCAGTTTCTCTACTCCCCCAACCTTCTTGTTCTCTCGCCTCCTCTCTCGCGCTCATCTCTGTGATGCCAGCCTCCTGGGTTATTGGACCAGAGAGCATTCCTCTGAGACCACTTAGAAAGACCAGTGGAGGTAGAGAAAGAGAAAGGAAGAGGGGGAACAAGAGACACAGAAGAAGGGGGGGAAAGAAGGAAAAAGTGAGAGGCTAGTGGAGAGCCTGGGGGGAAGGAGGGATAGAAAGAAAGGAAGTTTTTCTGTCAAGGTCGACTGCTGCTCAGTCTCACACGCAGTACTTTCCACTCGCTGGAACACACTTTGCCCTCACACACAAGTGCATATAACCATGCCTGCTACCTCATTGCAGCGAGGACCACTGTATTTGATCTGAGGGTTTTAGGCGTTTGTATCAGCGATGATAGTTCAACCTCTACAAAGAATATCCGACTCAAGGTTAAGTGCTCAGCTTATGAGCACAACACAGGGTCCCAAATGAGCTTTGAGCCTACAACTCTCTGATCTCGATGCTGCTCCATGGGAAGCGCGAGCTGCAGGATTAGGAGAGACTCACTGTGCTTAACCCTGTTTACTGATGCCCAGCTGTGGTTATCTGTACCCTAGTGAGCTTAACTGTATTCTCTGCATTTGTCTGTATGCCTGCCTGTCTTTGCAAGGAGCAGACGGGAGAAAAGACCAACAACGGTACTCACTACAAGCTGCAGCTCCTCTACAGCAACGGTGAGTAGGTTCAAAGATGAGTGAAAACTACACAAACCTGACACCCACCTCTGCACTTAAGTTACACATTAATTTCCCTCTAGCTGATTGTCTAATCACTAGATTTGTAGAATTGGCTGTTCAGCCCTGCAAGCTGCTACTTATGGGCCCATGTAGGGGGAAATGAGGTGCACATTGCCTCCCCATCCCAACACCTCCTCAGCCCCTTGATTCCTCCTTCCACCCCCCCATGGTGCTTCCACATCAGATCAGGGGGATACACAGAAATTTGGTTCCCATGAGCCACTGCTGCCCCTAGTCTGTCGCAGTGGCACCCATGGGAGAGAAGATAAAAGACGTGTTCCAGAGCAACCCGCTGATACACACGCATACATACAAGTACACTAAAAGCACTTCCTCTCATTCCCTTCCCCCAAGCATTATCAAAGGCATCTCAATCGAGACTTTGATGAAAGGAACACATTTTAAAGGCAATACTTTCCAAACTCTCCATGAAAAAATTCACAGGCAATGCGGTCTTCTCTTAAAGAGCAGTTCAGTACGTGTTGTTTCCTTCTCCCGAGTGGAAGTTTTAAAGAGACACACCTGATTACATGCAAATAAGAAGCAATGTTTTAAAAAAAAACACCTTTGTTCTTCATTTAAAGTCTTTAATAAGCTGATCAGCTCCCATTCAAATACAGCAGAATGTCTCCTGTCAGTCACAGCTTCACACAGGAACAACCATAAAAAGAACAGCTTGACAAGTCGTGAGATTCTGGTTATAAATTGTGGCCTTCGAGTAGAACATGACTAATAATCATCAGACATCAAATAACTCAATCCCCTCAGAAACCATCACAGAGGAAATTTGAACTGCATGCCAATCTTGTTCCTCCATGTTGGCTGGACAGAGTTCAATGCTTTTTCTTAGAGCCTATCCAGATACTGTGGAAAAAGAAAAAAAAAGATTTATATCATAAATCTTTCCATCTTATTTTGAGAATTCACAGAGATTTATCGCTGAGTGGTTAGAGAGTTTAAGTGCTTAATATGACAGATTGGTTATGTTTTGCAATTAACTTAAAATGAACATCTCTTATATTTAGAGGTTTTCAGCACAATAGAAATGTATCTTTCAAGCTTCAGTACCCTCTACCCCCAGTTTACATCTAACTAAAGAATGACAATTATTTCAGTTTAACAGAGTCGTTCTCATGCTTGAAGCACACTTTTTAAAGTTACTTTTTCTGCTTTCTTTATGCAGGGGTTCGTACTGAGCAAGATCTTTACGCACGACTTATCGACTCCGTCACTAAACAGGTTGTTCAACTTTCCTAAAGTTTTCCTTGAATGGGATTCCACTTACTATTTTAGAAACAGGAGTTAATTTATTTCTACATGAAACTCAAACTGACCCTTTGCCCCTTACTTCTTCCTCTCAGCCCATATCGTATGAGGGACAAAACAAGAATCCAGAAATGTGTCGAGTTCTGCTCACACATGAGGTTATGTGCAGGTGAGTGTCTCACACACACACACATGCACACACACTGATACACACACAGGACCCACAGGGATGAACTACATATATCCATTACATTCTCTCACTTTGTTTTGTCTCAGTCAGCTCTAAATGGGTTTTGGGATGACGCTTGGGGCTCTACTTTTTAAAAATAAAATTAGTCTGTTATTGAACTGTAAGTCTAGCTTGTCCATCATCATCCTTGTTACAGTTGTAACCCCCTGCTGCTGTCTGCTGTGAGGCAGCATGTCCCTGGGCAAGCTCCTGTTTCATCTTGGAGTGCTACTCTCTCTCTCTCTGGTCTGTGGTTTTGCAGCCAGAAATCAACTGACAGCAGCAAACACTTCAGGGGATCATGGAAATATAAATTATGTTTAGGCATGTATAAACTTTATCAGCATTGTATGACAAGTGCAGTGGTACAGCCAGTGCCAAAGAGCAGCTTTCAAAGCAGACTAAGTTTAAGAAGGCTGGTCTTGGCTTAAGTACCAGAGGGTTTTGGTTATTATTTGGTAAGTAAAAAAAAAAAGTGGATAGAAGATTATGGATGTAGAAGAAGTTTAAGAGTGTCTAGAAGTGGGCATTGACCTAAAGGATGTGAGGGAAGAAGGATAGGGGGCTGAGATATTGGGAGAAGGGCTAAAGCAGAGTGAGCTTTGCCATTGTGTAGCCAGCAGATGCCTGAATGTGACTCACAGCTGGCTAATAACAGAGCCGAAGAGGCAGAGGGCAAGCGTCACAGCTGGGGAGTGAGGCCGTCTGACAGGGGGGCGGAGGGGGGCAGGGCAGGGCCAAGCTGGGACACGAGAGGGGTAAGGCGAGGTGTAGGGGTGGCAGATGGTTAGGGGTGGGGGCACTTTTGTTATGCAGTGAAGGGGAGTTGGGGGTTCTGGGAGGGGTTGTTGAGGGGGACTGGTTGGCCAGCAGGCTCCTCGGACAAGACTGCTGACGAATGGTAGGATGTTATGGGATGGTGTGCGTGCGCAGTGAAGCTGCGTGGGGGTTGAGTTTGATTTCAAAATCAATGTGACAGATTGCCTGGCTGGCTTTTCACTTTTTCAATGGTCCCTCACTGTTTGTAGGGTGTGTTGTTGTACCTTTTCTTCCTCTTTTATTCTTTTGTCCATTCTTCCCCTCCCCTCCCATGCTGCTTTTGTGTGTTCCTGGATCACGGCCGACTGTGGGGCAGAGCAGCCGGGGTCTATGGATGTGGATGGGTCAGAAAAATGATGGCTCCTCCTTTTTAATTTGTTGTTGTTGTTTTGTTTTTTTTTCCCACAACACTGACGTTTTCCACTTTCCTGTTTCTTTAACCGCCCACTCAGTCGCTGTTGTGAGAAGAAAAGTTGTGGCAATCGAAACGAGACGCCCTCCGATCCAGTCATCATTGACAGGTAATAAGATCAAACCACGTCCCACACAGTCTCCGTCATCTCAAACCACCACCTATCTATATTATCTATACTCTCACAATAGCCCCCTCTGCACCAGCTGTATTTACAGCCACTAAAAAAGTGGTCATAGAGAGAAAAGCAGTTAGTTATAAATTTGTGCTGTGTGTTCATTTAAGAAATGATATTTAACTGTGTGCCTATGCATGACATATCATTATTAGTTTCTCTTGCTCTTCTTCTCCATGCGAAGTATGTTCAGCGTTTCGGTTCACACTGCATCAGTGCAAAGCGTCCATGTCTGTCTCCCATGTGTTTTTCTGTCTGCAGCTTTCTGTTAATCAGTTGATTTATCTTCTTGCTTGCTGGGATCTGTTTCACTTTGGTCACTCATTTGCACCTGAGACCTGACAAAAGCACAGATTTACTTTTATCAGAAGCATGTGGATCATTCACACCACCAGACAGGCTCACATATGTAGTTAATATTCACCCTGAGGGCCAGTTATCAAGCTTAAAGGGAGATGACCACTCCTGTAATCAGCGTGTGTGAGAGTCTTCACGTCTAAAGGGCTTTTGGAGGTCCCACACTGTCTGCCTGGCATTAACCAGTGTGATTGATTCTCATAAGTAGACCGTATGTGAAATACCTTCTCTGTGATGTCATGGGGCAACCTTCATCACCTCTTTCTCCCTCACTCCCTCCTTTGCCCTCTTCTTCCTTCTCTCCTTCCCTGCAATTGTCTGTCTAGAAAGCACTCACTTCACATACATCAAGGACCCTTTTCTTTCCCCTCCTCAGTTCAAGCTGGCTGGCTGTTGACAGTGTGTCTCAAAGGATCTCAGATGAAGATAGTTTTCATATAACGGAAAAATTGGGTTGTTGTTGTATGAATTTTCCCAGAATACCTTGGAGCAGCTGCTTTTCCCATTTACTCTAGAACATTATTCTCACAATCACTCCCTCTGCACCCTTTTTATACTTCCTCCTAACATGGCTAAACTGCTTTGAAATTTGCTTTTTAAGTAGATTGGTGGTTTTCTGGTGAGGAAAAAAAATATGTTTCTTTGTGACTTTCTGTGTGTATGTGTGTGTGTGTGTGCACGTGTGTGTGCAGGCTGATGTGCAGCTCTGAGGATTGATTTAAATGAAATCATTGACCTACTGTACTCTCTAATCACACTGGCCATATCCTGTCCTGATGGGATCTTCTCCCTCTCTCCTCAGGGAGCCACCTATTAGAAGCCAGTTAATTTCTGATAAGCCAATGGAATATTGCTTTGCCCAGTCATAGGTGTCTTTACATTTCTCCATATGTATGCAAAACAAGGAGGAAGTTTATAACACATCTGCATTGTTTGCATGCACACAAATGAAAGTATATTTTCATGCTTGTGGGGATGTTTATTTATGTATGTATATGGATCTATGTACAATTGTCTGTGTGTCTTTTTGACCCCTACACTGACCTTTTTCCCTAGTCCGTGCTTGGGTCTTAAATTATTCATGTGTCTATGTGTGTGCAGTTCTGTGTGTGTGTGTGTGTGTGTGAAGGAGACAGTCTGTTTCTGTGGCTCCAGTAATCAGCCTCCTGCTCCCAGCCCTAACACCTGTTCTCCAATTAACATGCAGCGTGCTGGGGCCCACTCCCTTCCACCGCCACTGCTTTCTACCCTTTTTCTTCCTTCTTTTCTCCTTCTCCTCGCACTCTCAGTGCATTGCTCCCTTTCCACCTGCCCCAGTTTGTATCTGTGCAGTTCTGCACACCCCTGTCGCCCTTTTGCTCTCACATGCTTACTATTTTAACTCCCTATTGCTTAATTCCCTTGCTCCTCTTTTTTTTTCAGTCACATTACCATCTCCTTCACCAACACACCCCCCTTTCCCTTTAGCCTGTCTAATTTTGCCATAATTAGGCGGTGTCATTAGGACACCTACCCAAGCACAAGGGAGTTTCCAATTCCCCAAACGGCCCAAACCCCCTCTTTTCTAATCTCCTTTCCATATTGTTTCAGTTTTCTCTCCCCCTTCTCCTGCTGCTGCTGCTGCTGCAGCCCCCTCCACCTTCCCTTCTTCCTAATCCTGATCTGAGTGAAAGGGGAGAGAGAGGAGATCACAGCTGATCCACTGGGAGGGGTGAAGGGACAGAGGGTGGAGGGACGAAGAGGGCAAGGGCAGTCGTTGACAAAGAGATGACTCAAGTTGCTTTTGGGAGCGAATTATCTAACGCCCCAGTGCCTGCTGTGTCTAGTAGTTTTGCAGCTGCATAGGTGAACTGTTATACTCACAGTCCTAATGTGACATCTCTGTTTGCAGGATGTCACTTGTCCTTGACTGATGGCCTGACTTGTTTTCTGATTGGTTAGATGATTGATCAATAGGAAGTTGGATCAACGCCTCTGGGCTCATTACTATAAATGTAATTCTTCAAACTCATGCAATCAATGTATTTATTACTTTTCTTTTTTAATAAACAGACGTATGTAAAACTGCTGGTGAATTTTTTTTGACAGGTCATTTTTAAGGTAATTTATTAAGCAAAAAAGCAAATTATTGATTGCTCCAGGTCAAAATTAAAATACAGTTTTTTTTTTGTTTTTGTTTCTGGATAATTGCTTTCACTGTTTGAAACTTATCTAGTTCTCAATCTTAACCCAGGCAGATCTGTTAACGGTGGTATTGTTGCCAAACTGATCTCTGACCTCGGAGAAACTATATTGGTTCTGGGCCAAAGCTGGCCTCAGTATTTATGAGTGAACCATGGGGTTTACAATGGAGACAAGCAGATGTCAGTATTAGTATTAGGCTGTGTGGGTTGAATGGGGTGGGGTGGGGTGGGATCAGCTCTGAGTGCGTGCTTTTATATTTGGCTAAGAAGCTGAGATCAATAGTTGGTCATATGGAGTGTGCAGAGGGATCCATTGTAAGGCAGGCGTCTTGTGAGGGGCACTGGGGTGATCAATGGTAAGCACTATCTCACTAATTGATCGTGTTTCCAAGAGGGGCCTTTTTTTTTTAACAAGCCGGTGCTCAGAGAAAAGAAGAATAATCAATAGGAATTTTCCAATGCTGTCAATATGCCTATTCCCTCCCCCCAGACTGAAAATGAGCTCTCAAAGACTGTTACATACTTGTGCAAATCATCTTTAAATGCTGAAAAAAAACCCACTTTCATCAGCAACAGCTAAAACCCAGAGTTTTTATTTTAGAAGGATGCTTTTGAGTTTATAATTTTATTATTAAAAATATGAATAGTCGTCTCGAGAAATGACTTGATTTCAGACGCTTTGCTCCAAGAACAATCCATTATTCTTAATCTTAGGTTGTGGGTTGTATTGATCTGTTTGTAGTCTTGGTTCTAGTTATGTGCATGTACCACGGGTTTGTTTTCATTGAGTGAGTGCAGTGCTTCGTTGCTAATCAATATGCAGAAGATTGCTTTAGTTTCATCTCAATTACAAATTTCCTCAGGTCAATGTGCATTATCGCAGTTATTAGTGAGTAGTTCCTTATGCTGATATAAATCTTACGCCACATTTTCCCCTTGAAAACACATCTTACTGTAGGATAGCTCTCTTCTGCTGTGCTCATAAGCTGTTAAGCTGTATGTCATTTTTAGTTTTTTATGGATCAGCACTGTCTGGAAAGTTTGACAATAAACTATTCAGATATCTGTTGCTGTATGTAAATGCCTGCTCTCTGCCACTGTGGTGTATTAGACAGACAGTCTGACCATCTGTTTTGATGTTAGTCTTTCCACCTGTGTGTGCCTGCCTGTCATTTTTTTTTTTTTAAAAAGCACAATGATGCAGACTACTTCCCTCTGTGCTTCCTGCAGGGATTTTCTGTCTACCTGTTTTCACAGCAGGTCACATAAAGTTACTCCTTGTCCTACTAATGATGGGGAATACTGGCCTCCTCATTCTTCAACCAAAAAGAAAATAGAAGCTACAAGTCTTTGGGAAAAGAACATTAAACTATCAGCCAAAGAATAAATGCAGCAACATTTTTTTGGACTGTGTCAGAGGTCGAATTCCTTCCCTTTCCCAGATGCATACTCAAATTCTACCGCCAAGTCGCCCTGTTAGGTCGTCATATACGTGCTTGAGAGTTTTATGTGTGAGACAACAATATCATTTTAGGAGACTGTTTCTCATGCACCCAGTATTAGATTTGCCTTTACTGTACTTAATTGAAACTCGTAATTCTCTCGGTGTACACTGGAATGCTGCACGCGCACTGTCATATTATTTTAGGATGAGTTTTCTGGGGTTTGGTCTGAACCACACACTTCAGAGAGCACAACTCAGTTTCACATTTTCATTGTGAATTCACAGATCTTTTTGCCAAGAAATAATATAAGTCCAGTCAAATATAGCAAAACCTTTTGATATATTTCATCCTGAACCTGCGCAATCATCACTAAAGCCATAACACCGCAGGTAAATGGTTTCAAAGTGGGATCTCTTAATTACCTCCATTTGATCCTTTGGTTGGAGAAAGAGTCGAAGATGATGGTGGTGAAGTTGTTCTAACTGAGACAGATACACCTTCACATAATGCCAGTGCTGCTGTAAGCTGGTTGAAGTGGTTAAGCTGTGTATCGAGTGGAGTTTCTATGACCGTAAGTGGCAGGTCAGTTAGAGGTCAGCCTTAAAATCAAGCATTTTCAATAGATTGGACATCTTTATTTACTCAACAAGCATTTGTGCTTTCACATGTAGACATTGATGATCAGAAAATGTTTATTTTGCCTTCTCATTTTAAATTGAGTGTGCAAACTTGGCTTTGCAGTTGCTATTGAATTCGCTTAAGAGACTGAACATGTCATAGAGAAGCATGTTTACACTCTCAGTTATCCACATTTCATTGATGCAGCAGCCATTACTATCTTTGCATAAATTACCTGTCTGTCACACGTACATGTTCCGAGACAAAGTCTGCCCCCCTCAGTCCGCTGTCACAGGTCTCTCCCTGGTGGGCTGGTACTGTCCAGTCCCTCCAGACCCTCTGTCAGCAAGCCCCTCATGCAGGGGTCCAGGCAGCGTAGCGACAGAGCCCTGAGGCTCTAGTGCACACCGCCTCACACAGCAGAGCGGCACACAGGCTGGACCACTGAGCAGCTGGCACAGGACTGTGGGGATGGCTCCTCCCTTGGGGCAATGCAAGCAGGAGAATGACACAAAGACAGACAGGGAGAGACGATGCAATGTCTAGAATATCAAATTCTCTGACAGGCACTGCTTCAAACAGTAAGAGCCACACTCAGAGTTAGACTGCTGAAAATGAGTTCAGGGACCTTTGGTAAGGCTCAAGCTTTCTACAGTTTGGTGTCATGTGAGCTGGAAATACCCTGGACTCTAGCATGCACAGGAAGTGTATAATGAGTGGTAGGTTATGGGCCGAGTTTGTGTTTGGTCACCTTTGCTCTGCTACGGCCAGCATTTGGCTGTTGTGGCTTGAACTCTGCCACAAGAAGTAGGCCTGGTTTGTTTTCTTTGAGAGCCTACACAGGGGGCAGTAGGAAACAGACAGCAGTGGAGAAATGCTTTGACAGGAAATGGGATTGGACTACCAATAGCCTCTTTGAGACTGAGTGGGATACAGAGGGAATGGGGGGGGTGTTGAAGTTTTGAGTTGCTGCTCAGTGGCACTTTGAAAGGCCTCGCACGCCCAGAGATGCTGGGGCAAACCCTCCCATTTGTCTAACCACTAATAGGGTTCACCTTTGGTTGAGCAGTGAAGGGATTAAGCAGGGACACTTAGAGGATCACAAGTGGGCAAATTACAGTGATTTAGCAGTACTTCAGATAATAAGCAAGTGAAAAAGATCTGTGGGCTTATTTTTCATTAGAAATTCCTACACTGGACTTTCATTTTTGAAAGAATCTTGGATCTTTTGTGTGTGTTTATGTGTGTGTGTTGGGGGGTGCTGGAGTCAAAGGCCAGTTAGCAGTGGTATTTAGTAACAGAGGCTGTTTTCTTTGGCTGGATGCTGCTGCTGGGGGTGGAGCTATGAGTGTGTGTGTGCGACTGGGTTTGGTTGTGGTTAAAGGCTTAAATTTCACTAATGACTTAACAATGCCCCCTGGTGCTAAGCCGGCCCCATAGGCCACCTTGGTTTTTTTGTTTGTCTGTTTATCTGGAAAGACTCTATTTTCCTCCGGAGTTAGATTCTCTAAAATCCCTGACGTTCACTTTTTGAGAGCATTTCCAAACACTAATATTTACATATCTGCAGTATTTTTTAAAAAAAATTTTTGATTGAGTATCACTGTTGGCTTGAGGCACTAGTTATTCTTCCTGCGGGCCACAGAAAAAGCAGCCAGGCAAAGATGCTGTGTGTAGATACAGTTCTAATACAATAGCTTTTCACTCTTAAGAACTTCAATACATTTATCATAGCATTCTAACTGAAAAATGTAGCATGGAGTGCAGGATTGCTGCATGTACAAGTTACAGTGCCTATCCATTGATGGCAAGTTCATGTTGTGTTTCCAGCTTATTAAAATGATCTGTTTGGCTGACAGAAAAAACAGAGCTATGATCCAGTGTGTCTTTGGTTGCGCAATTGCTGTTTTCACACCTATTCTACAATTTACAGGGCAATGTTTGGTATTAAGAACACGTGACAAATTTACTGCTCATTCAGCAGGAGGAAAGTATGAGAGCAAAGGCTTTAGTGTGCCCTTTATTAGCCATTCCCAAACAATTTTAATGACGTATGATCAATTTTATTCAATGTGCAGGGTATGACATAGGCCCTGTGTATTATCTTTAGTCTAACCATTTGTTACCTGACACAGGTTGATATTTTTGTACTATTTCAGGTGCTGAATCCCATTCGTTGTAGTCATGATTATACCCAGGTCATGTTCCCTTTGAGATTTAGTTTGGTTTAGTTACGTTTTTTAGTTTTTTCCTGTGTTTATGTTCTTGGAAAACTGCTGAATTCACGATAGATTTTAGTTCCAGAAAGAGAAAAGACACAATTTTCTATCTACCTGCTGCCATACACTATTTTTAAGAGTTTGGCAACCCACAATGAGCAAAGAATTGTTCCAAAATGGGCTTAAAAGTAAAGAGAATGAGCTAAAAGCCAAACGTTTTTGAAGCACTTTCACGATATCTTATGAGAATTGTAGCAGTGGCTTGTCTACTCTGGGGATGGCTGTTGGATTGAGTATAACATTAACAGATATAAGTCTGAGAGGAAGTAAAGAAAATTTTCTAAAGAAAATAACAGCAGTTTAACAATTGTCACTGCAATCTTTTGGATATACGCAGCAGTGTGTGTGATGGTCCTGATGAATCTGTCAGGGCTGAGGGCAGGGGGTGATGTGACTGCTGACAGGCTCCCAGCAGGCATGCTGAGAGCCCCAACAGTCTGCATGCCCTCCCTTCAGCCTCCATCCTCCACCCCCCGCCCCCCAACCACCCGGCTCCCCTTCTCCTCTCACAGTCCTCGGCTCCCACACATTTGTTGTGTATTAGCCATGGACAGTAAATTACAGCACCCTGAACCTCTGAGTGATTCCATTCCCATCTCTTCACACGTTCCTCCTCTCTCCCTTCAGCACCATTATCCCGCTCACCTTCTCTGCGTCTGTCTATCTTCCTCATTTTCTCTCCTTTTGATCTGTTTTCCTTCTCCTGTCTGTCATATTCGTCCTGGCTTTTCAACTCCCTCAACCCTGTCAGATTTCTCTCCCCTGTCTGTCTTTCTCTCACTTCTGCTATACTTCTCATCCTCCGTTCTCCATTGTGTCACGCTACACAGCGTTCCCTCCCAAACACATCCCCTCCGCTCCCCCTTTACTTTCTTACAAGCAGGTCCCTGTTGTCTAGGCTTCACAGGTTTCTCAGCAGTTTCTCTCTCTCTCGTGCTGCTTCCCATCCAGCTCTCTCGCCCTCTTCTTC
>VUQS01022453.1:0-18066 GCA_015108495.1 Heterochromis multidens | reverse complement strand
GTGGTGGGGGGGGGGGGGGGGGGGGGGGGGGTGAAAAGTTGACTCAATGGGTTTTTGGGAGGGGAGCAGAGGTGGGTGTGTCAGTGTATTAGAGTGTGCATGCATGCATGCATGTGAATGTGTGTTTGTGAGCGTGTGTGTGTGTATTTGTGTGTGTGCGAGGCATCTGGTGTCATACAAACAAGGAATGATGAGAATAAGTCAACAAACAAGGTCAAGAACCCTCAGAAAGTGCACAAAGCCTGAAATGGATGTAGACAGCCTCTGAATTAGGTTGTGATTTTGGTATCTGATGCATCACTACAGCAGAAATTTGTCATGTCAGTCAGTCAAGTGAGTGATTACTGCTGGATTGTGTGAGGAAACTAGTGTTACCAAACCACAACCAAACAATGAACCTGGTTACTGAACCAGAAATGTGATTCCTGTGACGTAATGGTTTATGCATATGGCTTCTATATTCTTTTAAATGAGCCATAGTTTAAGAGGCATTGCCTTGGACATAATAAATATGTGTTCTGTATGGCGCACAATAGACGCAGTGAAATGAAACAGGACACTTTTGATTATTGTCCACTTTCAGAATCCAGAACCAGACTTTATAACTCTACCTGTGCAGTGCACTGCATGTATGGTGATTTTAAATCCCGTTAAAACTTTGTCTGGGAGGCGCAGATGTGCCCTTTTACATGTTTCCACCCCAAACTGAGCGCAGTTTTGAGTTTGGAGGTCTGAGCCCTAAGTGATAAATTGTAATCACCCTCTGCCAACAACAATATTGATTGTCCTCTGACGAAATAGCTCAAATCAAGAAATATTGGACACAGTGTTGGAACTGAGTTAGAAGCCAGGTCCTGTTCGCAAGGGAGGAAGTTGGAGCGAGTGATGGAAGAATAGCGATTAAAAGCTGACAGAATGAGGGAGAGATTAGTATTCAATGGGAGGATTCAGGGCCATGGGGCCAATATGAAGTTCCTCTCCAAACAACCGCTCTACATTAAGATGACTTATACTTGCAGAAAATACAGTGTGGGTGGGATTGGAGCTACCCACGAAGCCCCAAAAAAGCTGCCTCCTTGAGCAGCATTTTTCTCTGCACCATTATTGTTTGTTTTATTGGACCACTAATGGATGTGTTTTTCACAGACAGGACAGAGATGTGTTTACTGTGAAGTGAAGTAGCACAATGACATCACAACCCTGCATCAGTGTAAAGCTTGTTCTTATTTTATTGTATTTTAACACACTTCTTCTGTTTAATTTCTCTACCTTCTGAGCCCTGTCTGCACCTGTCCTCTTTATATACTTTCCTGCCTCTCACCTTGCCAAGTCTCTCTCCTGGCTCCACGCTGTATTTCAGTGATGGAATGTGTTCTTGTTGTTTCCTTTTCTTTCCCATCGCTGTCTTTGCCTCTCAGCATGGGGACTTTGGGATTGCGGCAGAGCTGCGTTGCCATGGCAGCGGGCTGTGTTGCCGAACTGCGTACACCTGGGATTTGGAGTCTCTCTCCATAGTCTCCCTCTCTCCTATTTATTCCACCTTTCTCTCAGGTTTTCTTTGGTGTAGCAGAGGCTATCAGCACCATTCTCTCTCTCACCTACTCTGTGTCTGCACAGTCTATCACACTCAGAAGTAGACTCACATACGTAATGAGACACATATACTTGAAAACAAAATTCATGTCCATACCAGTGCCTGTGCCTCTATCACTACCTTCCATCTTCCCACCTCCTCGTTTCACTTTCTCTGTAGTTGTCTGTACTTCATTTCCCTCTCCATTCCCATGTGGGGGTTCAAATACGGCATTGCGGGATACCACGGTCCCTTGAGTCTCCTGGCATACATCACTGTCTCCAGTGTACTTTAAAACACAGTAGCTGTTTCACTGGACTGTGCTTCAAAATCTCATTACTTGATTTAAAGTGTAATAACATTGACTTTATTATTAAACTAAACAGCTGGGATTGAAGTCAGAACTGTAATCAGACATACGCAGAGATGCACACACACATTCACACACCTTTACACACACAAGACCTGTCTCCGAAAAATAATTAGTGTCTTCTTAGACTGCTAGTTTGTTTGCAGGGCAGCAAATAATCACAAACACTATCAAGATTCTTTCGTGTGATGGTTTTTAGTTGCTCATGTACAAACATGTGTCCTTGTATTTACCTTTGCAGGTTTTTCTTGAAGTTTTTCCTGAAATGTAACCAGAATTGTCTGAAGACAGCAGGAAACCCAAGGGATATGAGGAGATTTCAGGTACAAATACATGAAGGAAAAATGGCAAGTGTGTGAGTGTGTGCTTGTGTGGGGGGACAGTGGCACTAAAAAAAAAATAAAAGTAATGAGAATGTCACCTTCATGTCTTTTAATTTAGATACAGGGTTTTGCTTTTCAATTTCCTTGTCACACTTTTACCTTAAACTTTCAAAAATGGTCAATCTTTGAAAGAGTTGTACAAAGGAAGACTTGGAAGAGGTTGGAGTTAAAGGTGAAAGTTAAAAATCAATAAGGAGTCAGAGAGACAGAAAGACAAGCGAAAGGAGTTAGATATGTGGGGTGCTGGGGTGCAGGAAATAGGTTGAGGTGTTTCAGGAAGTTGTCAAGAATTGAGTGATTGGCTCCAGATGGAGGAGGTCATGCTCCGTGACCCAGGAAGTGGTCACTGGGGACACTCCCGCCTCACTTCCTCTGCCGTCTTTCAGCAGCAGCGGCCTCTGTCTGGCATTCTCCTTCTCCCAGCAAACCCCCTGTCCCTTCCCTGTCTTCGTCCTCCTCCTGTCTTCCACCATGTTTGCTTTATCTCCAGTGAGGTGACACACGCTGAGAAGTTATGAGCACACAGGCACTCAGAGACTCTCATCTCCGGGTTAAAAGGTGATCAGAGCCGGACAGGAGTCTGCTGCTTGATCGATAATTTACAGTTATTTTCCTATAGCTTTCCCTCTTCTTCCACCACCTATAGACCATATGCCTTTTCTCCTTTTTTCCCCCTCATGTTATTTCACCTGTAAAATTATTGCCATGTGTTTATTTCAAAGGAAGTACAAAGATTTATCTTTGGTGACTGATTAAAGAAAAAAAAAACATTCTAAAAAATGATGGCTTAGTTTTTAATTTAAACATTTTCACACACACCAGCTCCCTTTAATTCTCAAAACATGTTAAAAAACACACAAAAAACCCTCCTTTTCACTTTCAGGATTAGCATTGCATCAACACTCGTACATTTTCCAAAGAGAAAGGTGTCTTCTCATTAATTATTTGTATGTCATCCTTGTGAGGCAGATGTGGGAAGGGACACACACATGCTGAGACCAGAAAATCAAATTAGGGTCACAATATATCATCCACTACTTTAACTGCTGGTTAAAATGGGAGATTTGGTCCATATGTTTGTTGTCATTGAAGGATCAGGAGGAGACAACGATGAGCCTGCTGCATGCTCTATGAATCAAAAGGTTAGTGCAGGAAAGGCCATATGGAGACCTGATGGAGGAGTGGAGGCTTGTGTGAACAGTGTCATCCCCAGAATGCAGACATATTATGGAGATCCCAGGGATGTCACATTACCTATTAAGAAATATTACTATCACCTGTATCCCAAAACAAATTGTTGCTCAGGGATTTTACTGTCGTAACCTGAGATTGTGACTCGCAGCATGCTGTCTAACTGGTGCATATACCCTCATGTATCTTCCTCATGGCTCTTTTCCTCTCTTTCAGGTGGTCCTGTCCAGCACTGTGAGTGTAGACGGTCATGTCCTAGCCGTGTCTGACAACATGTTTGTCCACAACAACTCAAAACACGGTCGAAGAGCTCGACGACTCGAGCCAGGCGAGTCTGTCGAGAATACGATGGAATATGGTAAGACAATTACGCCACCGCGTCACACTTCATTTACCGTACCTTTTTTTTTAATTACATGTCTGCTGCATCACTCACAAGAAGCACAGGACACACTCATCCACAGAACATAAGGTAACAGCAGGTACTTGAGTTGCATAATGCCCATTCATAATCACCATGGTATATCAAACATAACTGCTGAGGTCATTAACTGAACTAATTAAAGCATTTATTCCATACTTGTTAACTTGTCCTAAAATATTCAAGACAAGATAATGTTGTCATCTCTAATAAACAATATGCTATGTGGGTGGCCATGGCTCAGGTGATGAAGTGGAATTGCTCCTTCCAGAGCTGGTGGTTTGATATCTTGATATCTATGCACATGCATATCTTATCCACATACATAGGTGTACCTATGCAAGATACTGAACCCCAATTTGCTTCTAAGGGCAGGCAAGCACCTTGCATTACAGCTCTGGTGCCACTGAAACACATTACAAAATCCTTTGTAGAACCACAAAGTTAAAATGTGCTATATATGTGGAGGCTATATACACATATCTGTAAGCCAGAGTTGTAAGACAAAGTTTAAAGTTAGAGAACAGTTTCCAGCTCTACATCTACAATATCACATTGATATCTCAACTAAGAAATGTGCATTTATCTGAACAAAGTGGTGGAACAACATTTACTCCAGTTCTGTGCATGAATACATTTCACAGCACTTTTGTATTTTAATAGAGCTTTCTTTTTAACTGTTTCATTGTATGACTGCATTGCTTTGAGCGCATGTCTCTGTTGACTCACAGTGAATATCTTTCCTATGTGCTCTTCATGTTCTTCGTGGATAAAAATCACATCATGAACAAAATTAAGCTGAAGTACCCATGCACTAATGTTGCCTTTTTAATTTTTTAGTTTTGCTTTGAACCTTGCCTTGGAACTTGTTTCCCGAACTAAAGAGCATCTTTAAAACAGTCCTCCTCAGATCCCCACTTCCCTCGCACTCTGTCGTCTCGTTTTCTCAACTGCTGTACATCCTGTTTTGAAACCGTTGGAGTAAATCCTGCTTTCTTCTTCTGTTTAGCTACCCCATGTATCAAAGCCATCAGTCCCAGTGAGGGCTGGACCACCGGCGGGGCAATGGTCATAGTTATTGGGGAGAACTTTTTTGACGGGTTACAAGTGGTGTTTGGAAGCATGCTTGTGTGGAGTGAGGTAAGAGTTGTCTTCATAATGCTGGTACATATTTTGAAATGAAAAATCTTACACATGATTTGTGTCATTATTTTAATTATTTAGGAGCAGCCCACACAAATGTAGACTGTGCATTATTGTATTAGCCTGAACATTTACAGGACATGGGGGTGGTAATATTTATTTAAATGTCAATGGGAGTTATCATAGTGTGAGAGGCAGGCTACATTCTGGACAGGTCACCAGGCCATCACAGGACTAACAACAATATGTCCATGTAAAAGTTACCCCTGATGTTCTCAGTTCTGATGGGCTGAAATTTGCCACTCTTGTAACCTGGTGTTTTTTCCTGGCCAAATGGTGCCTAAACTTAACTAAACAGCAAGTGAAAATTAAACAAAAAAAATGTGCTTGCCTCATAATTTGGACTTTGTCACTCTTTTATACTGGAAACATTCTCAGCGCATACTGTATGTAGTTTTAAGCAAGCAGTTTATAAAAGTAATTTTTTACACACCTTGGTTTATGGACTACTGTTCTGAAGCATTCAATTGGGTATTTTTGATGTTGTCATGTTGTTGTTTTTTAAAATCCAGATATTACAAGTAAAGGGTACAACTGACTGAGAAACTGAGGATGCTGCATATAGCTACAACTTGTCAATTACAAGTCGTCATACCCTAAACTATACCCTGATGTATCATCTATTTTAATGTAAAGAGCGCTACAATTTACAATTGTCTGCTGACTGCTGGTCATTAAAAAGTAGGAGATTTAGACTCTTCAGCATTGACTCAATATGTGTCCATCTTTATATATAGTCTTTTTTCAAGCAGCACAAATAAATGACCAATATGACTGTTTAGCTGGAGGCCTTGTTGTATTTCTTATCATTTTGTGATACAGTTTCTGTGTTTTTTCCTCAGCTGATCACACCACACGCTATCCGTGTCCAGACACCTCCGAGACACATTCCCGGGGTTGTGGAAGTCACACTGTCATATAAATCTAAGCAATTCTGCAAAGGAGCACCTGGACGCTTCATCTACACAGGTATTTAGACACATCATTGTGCTCTATTTGTCCATGTTATCCACAAGAATTTTAAATGTGAGGTATTGATAAAGTGTGACTGATTTAGACATACTTTGTCCTTGCTTTTTTAGCTCTTAATGAACCAACTATAGATTATGGCTTTCAGCGTCTTCAGAAGGTAATTCCTCGACACCCCGGTGACCCAGAGAAACTGGCCAAGGTGAGACATACCTACATATATGACCTTACTATGTTATGATTATCTTTCAAGGCACTGTGCACATTATGCACATGTCATTAATAGGTTATTGTATTAAATTCTATTTTTTGCAGGAGATCCTCCTGAAAAGAGCAGCAGATCTTGTGGAAGCTCTGTATGGAAATCCACACAGTAATCAGGTTTGGTGCAAAGTTTTGCAAATTTTAAAAATATTACATATTTGAAAAATATGTAAAAAAAAAAAAAAATATTTGCACTGGCTTCTTCCAAAAAGGTTTGGTACTCACTCACTGTCAGCTTTGTCACTCACTGTCAGTGACAAAGCCTATTAGATTAAACAGCATAACCCCCCCCACCCCCGCATTTTTAGATAATGAATGTCAAGTGGCTGTTCGGCAGCTTATGCTAAGTTTGCACAAGAAATGAGAACTCGTGAAGGCACCAGTATGAGTCAGAAAACTGTCAGCAGTACTGTTAGTACACAGTATGTAACTTGTAACTAATGGGCTAATTGGGTGTAGAGTAGACATTCTCAGTTTTAGACATTAATTAGATATTAGACATGAAATATTCTGTTTACTGCCAAGCCAGAGATATATTAATTAACAGCAGTAACATGATGGCCAAAACAAAACTGCGTTATATTTCTATATCTGTGAGCCTGACCCATTGCTGGCTATTTTATTTGACCTCCTGTAGGACATGCTACTGAAACGTGCAGCTGACATTGCCGAAGCGCTCTACAGTGTTCCCCGTCCTCACAGTCAGCTGCAGGCACTGCCCAGCTCACCAGCCCATGGCAGTGTCATGGGCCTGGGCTCCTATCCCTCTCAGTTGGGTGTGAGCATTGGAGAGCCAGGACAGAGCAGCCAAGGTGAGCAAACTGAATCTTACGCTACCCACCATTTTTGTTTTTGCCACTAATAAAACTCACACGTAGCCCAACTTTTCCACTTTTCCTCCAGGTTACATTCGAAACTCCAGCAGTTTGTCTCCAAGGGGCTACCCATCAGCCTCAACTCCCCAGCAGTCAAGCTATGGCACCAGTGGAGGAATGACCGGAGGCTATGGGACAGTTCCCATGACTAGTCTAGGAGTTCCTGGATCTCCTGGTTTTAACAGTGCCTCCCCCACAGGCTCTCCCTACAGTAAGACCTTAAAAACTTTCTAAATATCTTTAAGTGTGCGTTAATGAACTTCACAATGCTGAATATGTTATGACTTTCAGGCTTAAAGTTGACTGTTGCTCTCTGTTCCACAGTAATGCCCTCTAGCCCCACTATACCAGGAAGCTCCAGCTCCTCATCATCTCTCTTGCCTTTCTCATCCTTCCCGTCTGCTGCTAAACAGAAGAGTGCTTTTGCTCCCGTCCTCAGGCCCCAGGGCTCTCCCTCCCCTGCCTGCCCTGCCTCAGGGGGGAACAGCTTCAGAGGTAGTCATCCAACTCACTATCTGACCCCCCTGTCTGAACTTATGAATGCAGTCTAACCCCTTGTATTAACTAACTCGAAAGCTATGACTGAACAAGACAGAAAACAGTTGCTGGATGTAGAATATTGCAAGAGCTGATTGAGTCGAATCATAGATTTTGTATATTTTTTTCTCTCCAGCGATGACGGGCCTGGTTGTCCCCCCGATGTAGCAAAGCACCCGCCCCAATCTACCCCAGACCACTGCTTCACTTAGCCCCTCTCTTGGCACTAAGAGGGCAGGGAGAATGGAAAATTGATCACTAGCGACCATGTATATCTTTCCTCCCTGACCCCCTATCCTTGCCTTTTCTTAGTCCCTTTTTCATCCACTTGGATGAACAGGACGGGGTACGAAAATGTCCAAAGACCAACTATCCACTGCAGATGCGGAGGAGAATAATCCACCCACAACTACAGAGACCAACCTCCTTAGCAG
Source organism: Heterochromis multidens (assembly GCA_015108495.1). Classification (NCBI taxonomy): domain Eukaryota; kingdom Metazoa; phylum Chordata; class Actinopteri; order Cichliformes; family Cichlidae; genus Heterochromis; species Heterochromis multidens. The sequence continues at coordinate 9,846 of VUQS01022453.1, read as the reverse complement.
GCAGCACTAGACTGGACCATATACGGCCGTGTGTGTGCGTGTGTGCGTGTAATGAAGCCTCGGAAAAGAAACAGATGAAGACTGCTTCAAATTTTGCCACAAGCTTCAAAAGCATCTGCGTTGACTTCTGACCAACTATCACATGCAGTATTTAGTTTTTTCCAACACCTGCCCAAACTCTGGCCAGAGATTTACAGGACGCACAACGAGAGCACTGAACACTGATGGATGACAGACCACTCAGATAAAAAGTTGCAGCTCTAAAAAGCAGGGTGCTATTTTGTCTGTGTATGGACACATTAAACGGCATGTGTGTAAACTGTCTGTGAGTTAGTGAGAGGTTTTTTTCTAGTAGACTTTTTGAAGACAATTTACATTCCAGAAAAACAAACCCTTTATTTTTTGTTTTGATCACTATGGTTTTTCAAGGGAGAGCTCTTTGTCTCAAGGGTTATTACTAAAGGAATTCATATATTGATTTATTTAAGAATAAGCAATTTAACTTATTATCATTAGTTTAGGTAATAATATAAACGTGTTTTTATACAGTGGTACTTTTTTCAGCTGTTACTGACATGAATTTATCTCAGCAGTTGCTAATAAATTTGATAAATGATCAGTGGAGAAGATAAATTCAGTTTTTTGAAAGTAAACATCCCCAGTTTGCAGGTTCTTGCATAACAATATATATGTTATGCCCACAATTGCAGAAGGTGATTCTCCTTGTGTAAAGGAAATGTTAGTTAGCCTTATCTCTTTTAATTTCACTTTAAATGCATGCTTTCTTACACCAATGCCCTGATACTTTTTCACTCAACATTACAAATTTAAATATATATGACTGTGACTTTTAGATTTTACAGATCCATTTTAAATGTCTCAGCCCAGTACAGGTCTCTAGTCACTATGCAGTACAGTAAATAAAAGCACAAATGCTCAAAAAGAAAGAAAAGAACCAGGCATATTAGGTGTTCACTGATCCTCATCATTCTGTTTTTACATGTACTTACTTGCATACCTTTTTCAGTACGACACCAACTGCATTCTCAGGACGTGAAAACAAAGAACACAAAGAATAGATGACTCTTGCAAATTTGTTTTTAGAGTTTGGTTAATTTTATTTATTTAAAAATTATTAGCAATTTAATATTATGTTTTTGAAGCCATCTTTCTTTGAAATGATACAAAAAAAAATGGTTGCAAATGTGATTTGTATATCTCAAGGTGTAATTATATTTTGTGCTCCAAATAAAACAGATACGAAAAAAAAATCTGTGATGCTGATTTAAGCTGTTTTATGTCTTGCACTGCATTAAATTGTAAACTGTCTTGGTGGTTTCTTCTTAGGTGTGTGCACGAGCAGAATTGCACTCTAAGTATTTTTTTTATACATATTGTATTATCTGACAGTTTCCTGGACATTAACATTTTCCTACAGTGCTCCACATCTCAAGGTTGTGCTGAGTCTATTTTTGACTGTGCCCATCACCTGTGTGCTCGTGCAGCTTGTTACATTGTTTTGTATACATAGCTGATGAGCCGCAGAATCTTAATTGTGATGCGAGCGTTAAAGACTGAGTAGAGCATGTCAAGATAAACAACACCCCCCTCTCCATCTCTCTTCTCTCCAATAAGCCTGCTTTTCTCTGAGGACCAAGCCTCTGGGGGCCCAAGTGAGAACCACATGAGTCTCCCTCCAACGCGGCCTCCTCCTCTCTGTCTCTTTCTCTCTCTTAAAACATACATACAGGCATTTGCCTCACTGTCTTGTTTTTCAGCCTCTGCATGGTACCGCTGTATTCGTTCTTTCTTTCTCTCCTTTCTTTTGCTCCTTCGAATGGCTCTTCTCTGTTAATGTAATTAGCACTAGTAAAGAAGGGCAGTTAATTACCCACTCTATTTTGATTGGGTAATTAATGTTATGCCAGGAAACAGCAACTGTTTCATTAACATAGCCCTCAAAGCAGTGAGGGGGTAGGGTAGCACCCAGTGGATGCATGTCTGCATGTGCCGTGTGTGTTTGTACTAACCACATATGGACAAACTGTGTTTGAAAAACTCTGCTCAGTGACAGTGAGCGACATGCAGCCTTCAAACATTTGACACTGACCTCAGCAGTAAGTTGCTGTTGCAGCAAAGTTGCTGTGCAGTCTTTGTCACCATCAAGTAGCACTTGCACCTGCCTCTTCCTCATCATCGCTCCCTGTCGCTCTCTCTCCTTTGATATGCTGTTAATTTGACAAGTTAAAGTCAGCTTTGTTGCCAGCACCTCAGCATTCATCTTGCTGAGTGCTCCTTCTGTCCAGTGGTGCAGGAGCCATATGCTGCTCTTCCACAAGACTGTTATGTTGTTGCTGCTGCTGATGTGAGTGCAGCGGCACCATTTACTGTTTCCTGATCACAGTTTGGATAAAGACAGGATGAGATGCCACCTGCCACCAAGTCATTCCACATTACACTGAGAGCACAGCTTCAAATGAGCATAACTGCTAGAGGGCAACCACGTCATCTTTTATTATAGATACTGCTGTTTTAGTTACAGTATTGTCACCCTCACAAAAGAGTGAGCACAAAATGCACCCTTCCCTTCTTCCCTCTCAAGGGATGTGTTTGTGTTTATATACCCAATTAGCCCTCTGGCCACAGCGTGGCCATGCATTAGGACTGACATTAGCCCCAGGTCTATGTGTGCATGTGTATAAAATACAGTGAACCCCTTTCTCATTTGAGGCATAATTTCAGGGGTGTGCGTGCCTTATTAGGCAGGCTGAGGCAGCGCTTGACAGGGGTGGCCCACTGTTTTGTCAAATAGATTGGTAGACTGGCTTCCCCACACCCAGTCAGTGTCCTTTGCCTTTGGCCCATCAGTAAAACCAGCATTGTTGCCCATTAGACCACTGGACCCCGATTCCTTTTTCCAAAATGAATCCCCCACCCCTTCTGCCATTCCCTTGGGTGTCAGTAGAGTGGGGTGGCAGATGGGACAGACACAGAGCTGCCCCATGAGACCACCCCCTCACAAAAAAATACGCACAAGTAAACACACACGTGCATTCACATATAGGTACACACACACACACACACGCACACGCACACACTCAGACATGCATGCATGCACAAATTCATAAGAACAACACACACTTTGCACACACACATAAAGCACAGCAGCAGCACTACACTGCTCCCCTGCCCCCAGATACAAACCTCATCTGCCAGCCTGCTGCTTTTGTCCAGACCACAGGAGTTTGTGCTGTGAACACAGAGTGACGTCTCTGTCCCTGCCTCTCAATCTGTGCTGTCTACCTGTGTGTGTGTGTGTGTGTTTGTGTCTGTGTGTGAGACAGACACACAGATAGACAAAAACAGCTTTATGGGATGAAAAGGCATTATATGTTCCTCCTATGATGCTCACATCATGTTTCTGGTCCTGAATTGGAAAATATTCAAACAGTTTTGAATTCATTTTAAAGGCCATTAGTCATTTTCATGTCATTGTTTTGAGTCCACCTAGAGCTTCTGTATGTGCTGCTTTTAATTAAAACCTAATTTATGCAAACATTTACATTAAACAAACCATTAACAGCATTACAATGTGTCAGTCGTTGTTCAAAGACCTGTTATTGAATTTTGATACCAGTGTCCCAACCTGTGCGTTGTCCCATCAGACTGTGTCTTAAGGTGATTAGTTAAAGCAGAGATGCATTGACTGCAGCCTGTTGTACAAATATAAACAAACTAAAGCAACTGCACCCTATTGCTACAATAAATTACAATAATTTCACTGGCTGTTTCACTTTTTCTTTCTTTCTTTCTTTGATTTTTACTGTAAATTGTGTAGTATTGTAGGGGAGACTCGTTTGATGATCGGACACCTTTTTATGTAACGACCCCTCTTCTCCTCTGGGTGCGTTATTGACAATTAGCCAGATTAGAAGAGTGGGGATGTAATTTGGACCAAACGCATGTATTGGCTGTTTGTGCGCGCGCCTGTGTGAGGTGAGAAGGCCCCACGCTGGTGATTAATTACAGCCAGGCCGCGTGACAGAGCTGGGAGCTCTCCCAGTGCTGTCTGCAGCCGACATGCAGGGAAATCCAGCCTGGCTAATTGACCCGGCTTCTGTAAGGCCATCCATCAACCGTGGCCCGAGTGGCCCCGTAAGAAACACATTATTCAGAGGTAAGTCAGTTAACCAACTAGCACTCCACCGTTCATTAATGGTATTAGCTCCTGTCCTGTCTATCTCTGCAAGCGCGTCGTGAATTGTGCGCTACAACACTGGAGGCATGCACGTCCAAAACGAAGCTAGTGTAAAATTTATTTTGTGTGTCCATTGTTGTTTTAATAGAACCCCCCCCCACACACACACACACACACAAACAAACAAACAAACAAACAAACACAAACAAAACCAACCAACCAAACAAACTTACAGAAGTACAGCAGCTAAGGTTTCTAGATCCGAAGCAAGCAGCAGAACACGCCCGCGTTTAGTCTTTGTTTCAGTGTTTTATCATTAACTTGCTAATTTGATGAAAAATGTTTTCGCCACACTTTTAACCAAAATATATTTGCCTGTCGATCTTTTATAATTTATTTATTTACTTATGATTCTTCAAGCACCATTAACTTTCTCAAAAAAAATATCTGCTGCTAGGACGCAAGCATGCATGCAGTGCAAACAAAACAAAACAAAAACAAACAAAAACAAACAAACAAACAGGTGTAACAGCGTCCAGACCAGTGTCTGGGTTGTGTGGTTATACCTACAGTATAGCAAGAATGGAAAGCTAGGAGGTCCCTTCTTTTCACACCTGGTCTGGGCCCACATGTGCTTTCACTTGACTCTCCCCTATGCAGCAGACCCCAGATATCTCACATGAGGGGAAGATATATGGAGACATATTTTAAAGTCAGCGAGCAGTGCGGGCGTTTGGATGTAAGTGGGAGAGACGATTTCTCATCCCCAGAAGTTGACTTTTCATACTGGAATTTTTCCCCAAATATCCGGTCTCCTCCCTCCCTGTGAGGTTTGCAGCTAAGCAGAGAGTAAATGCAGCTGGGTCACATCTAAATGTCACAGTGATGAAGTTATAGTTGAGTGTTTGTATGTTTATGACCGAGTGAAGGCATGTGAGTGAGTGAGGGTTTTTCCTTCTTTTGGAGCAGGGAGTAGACTTTGAATAAAAAAATATATTCAGACTTATAAAAGCACATTTTTTTTAGTGATTTGAAGATTTCAGTGTTCATTCATGATCATCGTCATTCATGCAAACTGTGGCTCATAAACTGTGAGATTGAGGTAGCCCCATAGCACCACCTACCTGTGAAAGAACAGCGCTTTATTTCCCTTTTCTTTGCCTCCTTTGCTTGTCTAAAACAATTTTTGTGCTCTTTGCTCATTCACAGCTCAAAGCAGCAAATGTATTTAGTTAAGAGTTTTGCTCTTTTTCAGCAATTTCATTAGTGCTCATATTTCTATCTATGTGTTAAATTCTATCAGTGTTGTAGTTGTGGCATCCCACCAATAGCAACACTGTCACAACAGCCACAAACAACCATTTTCTGTGTCTTGGTGTCCTCTGTTTACCAGCATGCATAAATATGCAGAAGGATATCTAATCAAATAAATCCATTCATTAGGTGAGCTGCTGGTATTTCTGCTTTTGCATTAATTACATAGTCATTACCATATCAATTAGAGAAATCAGAGATCATGTAATTAAGGTTTAACCAAAAGCACCTGCTGCCTGTGAGCTGTGATGTGTGTGTGTGTGTGTGTGTTTCCTTCACTCCTAATCTAATCTCTGGCCTTTGACAGGACTCCCCCTCATCAATCCTGAGCTGTCGGAATCCAGCTTCTGTTTTTTTGTTTTGTTTTTGTTTATAGGGGTGTGTGGTGGCAGCGGCGGCAGTGTTTGGAGGGGGCGTCATGCAAAATGTTGTCATGGTGATAAAATTGATTGGCATGGACGCCTGATTAGAAGGGAATAATGGGAGACAGGTGGGAGGAGGCGGGCTGTACATCGAAAAGAACAGATTGGGACAAAGTGAGGACTAGCTGGGTGTCAGGAGGACTGTCTATTTTGGCTCTAGTTACACCTTGTAAAAGATATCCGTAATTACTCTCTAACGGTCCACACAGGCTATTCTTGTATTCTGAGGTTTCTGTGTTTTAAATTGTACCAGCAGATGTTCTTCTGTTTGGCTTTAATGTGAATCAAACTGGAGGGATATGTCCACTATTTGTAACAGCAACAGAGTCATTTCAACAAGTTCAAGAGACAAGCGAGCTCTGACCACAGAGGAAGCATGCAAGCGGGGACTGTTTTTATAGTGTTGGTTCACCACCTGTGAGGAAAAAGATGGATGGCTGAGAAGAGGATGGAATGGGTTCACAGAAGGCATGTGTAGAAGGCATGTGTAAGGAAAACAAAAATACACATAAGTAAAGAGATAGGGTACATGAGGAGATGAGAAATGACAGGAGTGAAAAATAAGAGGAAGGGAATTAGACTCCGGGGGACAGGTCTCTAGTGCTGGGGTGACACCAGCCTCCGGCTCTCCTCCTCCTTTGCATTTCCTGTTCTATTTCCTTCCTTCTCTTAATTCTCCCTCTTTGCCCCCCCAGTGTTAGTCTGCTCAGTCAAATCCAGTTAACTGAAACAGCGAAAGGGAAACGCTAGTTCAATAAATATGTTCAAGATGGAGTTGATGATCAAATGACATACATACAACTGGAAACTTCCTAAATCATAACTAGATTCTTTTTAGAAATATCTCTGGTCAGAATTATTTTGTTGTTGTTGTTCTTTTGATGACCCATTTTTAATAAAAATCTATTTGCACAAATATTTTCTAAGTTACAGTTAGGTCCATAAGTTTTTGGACAATGACACATTTTTTTTGTAGCTTTGCCTCTGTACACCACCATAGTGGATTTTACATCAAACAATCAAGATGTGATTAGATTGCAGACTTTCAACTTTAATTCAAGAGGTTTTATAAAAGTGCTGCATTAACTGTTAAGGAATTTTTATACACAGTCCCCCATTTTCAGGGGCTCAAAGCTACTTGGACAATCAATAATTTTAAATATAAGGATTGTTTTAAATGCATGGATGAAAATTCTTTGCAGTCAAATCTAGTCAAGTGTAGAACCCATAGACATCACCAAATGCTGTCTTTCCTCTCTTGAGATGCTCTGCCAGGCTTTTGCTGGTTGTTTGTGGGTCTCTCTGCCTTCAGTTTTGTCTTCAGAAAACAAAAAGCAATCCCCTCCTAGGTTGAGATCAGGTGACTGACTTGACCATTGAATAATATCCAATTTCTTTGCTTTGAGAAATTCTTGGGTTGCTTTTGCAGTATGCTTTGGGTCATTTTCCATCCGCACTGTGAAGTGCTGTCCGATTATTTGCACAGCATTTGGCTGAATCTGAACAGAGAGTATAGCCCTCTACACTAATTCATCCTGCTACTTCTATCAGCAGTCACATCGTCAATAAACACTAGTGGTCCGGTTCCACTGGCAGCCATACATGCCCATGCCATAACATTGCCTCCACCATGTTTGACAAATAATGGGGTACGCTTTGGATCATGAGCTGTTTCTCTCCTTCTTCATACTTTTCTCTGGCAAAATCTAATCTGACCTTCCTGTTCTTGAGTGTAACCAGTGGATTGCACCCTGCTGTAAACCGTCTGTATTTCCATTCATGAAGGCATCTCTTGATTGAAGACCTTGATAACAGTGGCATGCAGTGACATTTACACAGAAAGGCAAGCAGTCCCTCGTTTGTGTTTCCTGTCTTCTGTTCTTTTATATATACTGACAGACTCCTGCATTTTGCTGTTTATCTTTCTGCACTTCTTCCTGACTGAAGAAAAAATTTTATTTACTGCTGCAGGTGGTTAAACTTGAGGTCATTTTAAATATAATATAGTATAATATAAATATCTACAGGAGACTAAAAGTATTAATGAAAAATGAAGTTGATGGATTAAAACAGCTGGTTAAACTTTGTATGTTAGGCCAACCAAGTGATTTCTCACAGATGCTAATCTGAAAGTGCTGGTTGAGCCTCCACCTGTTCAACCTTCCTGTCTGACGTCCCCTCTCTGTCGTGGCTTTCATTGCTAACGTGCTAAAGGAGTTATTAAAAATGTTTTCACACTGTACTCTAACTCCTCTACATAACACATGTGGGCCAATATGATCAGTAAGAGAAAATGTATCTGTTCCAATGATAAATCACTGAAGCTCATCTACTTGCAAATGCTAGCTCTGTTTCCACACAAAGTGCGAAAGCAGAGCCAGCAGCAGCTCGTCTCGCACACTGGTCTCTCATCAGTCTCCCGTCAAAGACCAGAGGTTTATCCACAATGTGCATGTGCAAACAACCAGAAATAGCTTCTGGCCTCTCAGCTTAACATGCTCAAGCCTTTGGTACTTCACATAGACATGCCCTCAAAACACTTGTCCTTTACAGATTTCAATTAGATCGTAGTTCTCTAATCCTGCTTCCAGAAACGATAGCCTACTGCAGCCAGAAGATGGTCGTAATTTACAGGATGGATGCAACAGGGAATAGGAGAAGCTTTATGGGAGAACACTGCTTGAGATGAAAGGAGAGAGATCACTTTCAATTTGATATGTTTTAACTGATGTCTATTTTTAGATTTCACTAGACAAGCACTGATGGCCCTGCTTGCCCTGATGGGACACCACTGCTTGATAATGATATGCCTACCTCCTCAAGAGTGTTCTTGACTTCGATGGGTGTTTTAAGGGGTTAATCTTAACCAAGGAAAGAATTCTGCCATCATCCACTTCAGTTATTTTCTGTGGTCTTTCAGGTCTTTTGGTGTTGCTGAGCTGGTCAGTGCATTCATCCATTTAAAGAATGTACCAGCTTGCTGATTTGACTGCTCCTAAAGTTCTTGCTATCTCTCTGATAGTTTTATTTTGTTTTGTCAGCCTAATGATGGCCTCCTCTGGGATTAATAAAGTATTCTGATTCTGATTCACTCTCATCTCCTCTTTGGACCTTATATTGAGAGTTCCAGTAAACAGTGATGAAATACAAAACACAAAATATTTCATCAACTCAAGATATTTTATCTGCTTAATTTGTCATGGAGTAACAAGGAAACAAGCCTCACTTGACCACATTTATCAGTCAATTGTCCAAGTACTTTTGAACCTCTGAAAAATCGTGACTTTATATGGCTGCAATTCCTAAACAACTAATGGATTACTATTGTTAAACCCCTTGAATTGAAGCAGAAATTCTGCTTGTCATTCACATCTTGATTGATTGATTTAAAAGGTGCTGTGGTGGTGTACAGAGGTAAAATTAGAAAAATGTGTCATTGTGCAAAAACTTATGGACCTAACTGTACATTATGTCATTTAGTATTGAAGTGGCAGTTATATAAACATTTCTGTGGTTAGTTTGCTTTCAAACAAGATAACATATATATATATATATATATATATATATATAGAGAGAGAGAGAGAGAGAGACAGAGAGAGAGATAGATACAGTGGGGCAAAAAAGTATTTAGTCAGCCACCAATTGTGCAAGTTCTCCCACTTAAAAAGATGAGAGAGGCCTGTAATTTTCATCATAGGTATACCTCAACTATGAGAGACAAAATGAGAAAAAAAAAATCCAGAAAATCACATTGTCTGATTTTTAAAGAATTTATTTGCAAATTATGGTGGAAAATAAGTATTTGGTCAATAACAAAAGTTCATCTCAATACTTTGTTATATACCCTTTGTTGGCAATGACAGAGGTCAAACGTTTTCTGTAAGTCTTCACAAGGTTTTCACACACTGTTGC
>VUQS01022452.1:0-14280 GCA_015108495.1 Heterochromis multidens | reverse complement strand
ACAGGCCTTTGTTGCCATCGGTGACTACAATGGTCATGTGGGCCTGGGGGTGAAGTGCTCCAAGGAGGTGGCCACAGCCATCCGTGGGGCCATCATCCTGGCCAAGTTGTCCATTGTCCCTGTCAGAAGGGGTTACTGGGGTAACAAGATTGGCAAACCCCACACTGTGCCCTGCAAGGTGACTGGCCGCTGTGGTTCTGTCTTGGTGCGTCTCATTCCAGCCCCCCGTGGTACCGGCATCGTGTCTGCCCCTGTGCCCAAGAAGCTGCTCATGATGGCTGGTATCGACGACTGCTACACCTCTGCCAGGGGCTGCACGGCCACCCTCGGCAACTTTGGTAAGATTCTCCTGTGGTCACGATCTGCATGCTGTTTCTGGATTTCTCCTCGCTCTGCCCAGCTTCACCTCGGCAGTGGTGTAGTTGTCGTTAAAAGGAGAGAAAGAATTGAGTATTGCACGGCAGAAAGACTTTTTAGTGGTCTTCTCTGTTACCCTTTTTACAGTACTCAACATTTTTTATTTATTTATTTTTTTAACCCCAATAAGACTGTAGTACTTTAATACTGGAGGTCCACACTAGACATACTCACTCTTTTTAATTCCTTCCTCAGCCAAGGCCACCTTTGATGCCATCTCCAAGACTTACAGCTACCTGACCCCTGATCTGTGGAAGGAGACAGTCTTCACAAAGTCTCCCTACCAGGTCAGTACAGAGCCAGGATGAGCTGCTGTTTTTATGTCAGGTTTATGTGTGTAACCAGGCTTTTCTGCTTTTTTTGTTCCAGGAGTTCACTGACCATCTGGCCAAGACTCACACCAGGGTGTCTGTGCAGAGGGGCCAGGCTGTGCAGGCCGCTGCCTCCTAAACTTTTTGTATAGGGAATCGTTGAATAAACGTTCGGAAACACCACTTTCTGTGTATTTTCTTGTGTGCCCAACTCACAAAACTTGATGTATGGAGTCAAAATGTGCTGACTACAGTAATTGAAGAACTTGGTACAGGTGATTTGTTGTGTGGTGGACAATAAGAAAATGGTTTGTCAGTTACTGCAGGCACCCCTACAGTAATATTGAAAGTTAAAATGAATTTTATCTAGTGAATCACAAGTACTTTTCATAGGTGCTCAAACCTTAAAAAGATATTTTTAATTTGGAGTAGCAGACCTCACGTGTGTACAACCACAGGAAACTGGAATAAAATAAGTTTTCAGCTTCTGAGGTGGGCCCTGTCAAAAACTTAGATGATCCCAGTTTTGGAGCATTGTCCATGACTTGAAAGTCAGTAATGCAGAAAGGGTGACCATTTGGACTTTGTTACAGTAGTAGAGTGATTGATCTTTAGGAAGCAAGTGAAAGAACCTGGGGAAGGTGGATGTAAGCTCATTAAAGAGGAATTAAAGTCAGAAGCAAGACTGCCAGAATGAGGAGGCAGATAGAAAGGTGAGGTGAGTTTAAATACCTGGGGTCAAACATCCAAAGCAATGGACGGTACACAAGAAAGGTGAACAAGATGGCACAGGCAGGGTGGAGATGTGTCAGGGTGAATTGTGACAAGGAAGGTTTACAAGATGACAAAGAGATCTGCTATGATGTTTGGTTTGGAGAGAGTGGCACTAATGAAAAGGAGGCAGAGCTGGAGGTGGCAGTTGAAGATGTTACAATTTTCACTGGGAGTGACCAGAATGGACAGGATTAGAAATGAGTATATCAGAGGGACAGCTCAGGTAGAGTGGCTTGGAGACAAAGTTAAGGGAGGCAAGGCTGAGATGGTTTGGACATCTGCAGAGGAGGGATGCAGAGGAAGGCCACAGAGAAGATTCATGGATGTAGTGAAAGAGGACATGGAGAGGATTAGTGTGACAGAAGAGTATGCAAGGAATAGGGTGAGATGGAGGTAGCTAATCAGCTGTGGTGACCTCAGCTAAAAGATGAAGTATGGTCTAATGCCACTCATATAGGTCATTAATAAAACTTCATCCTTAGTGATATAAAACCATTTGGAGGACTCAAAAAGATCAGTGTGTTACACTAAATTTCCTGTAGCAGGAAACTTGGGTTAATGTACATGACAAAGCACAAAGTAAAAAGTTGCCATTTAACATAAACTTTATTTTACAATTATTACATAGGACAGAGAGAGGTTTTCTTAAGCATTCTGGGTCTGCGCTTCCATCATTCGCTCTTTTTGCTTCATTAGACATTTCCTCGCACTGGCATAAGCTCCCAGGTCTCCATCTACAAAGAGGCAGGTTGAGAATTAAACGCATGAAGCGGCTGTGCAACAAAACAGAAAAACCTCCTTTACCTTAAAACAGAAGAAAATTCACAAACTCAAAAGCTGGGACCAATGAGACCTTCCTGATAAATGATGTGTGCAATTACTAATTTTTGAAAAAAAAGAGCTATACATTTTTAAAAATTATTTCATCCCTATAACAAACTGTTGCAAGATTTACGCTTGTAAAATAATTTACACTTGGTGACAAACTTGAGTAAATCATGTCATTCGGTCACAGCATTTAGTCAACAAAGTGAATGAACACTTTTATTGCTAATAATCTGCACACAGCCAAGCTCTTGAACAGCTCAGTACTTACAGCGTGACTGGAAGTTCTCCGTCACCTCATTGAACTGCTGAATTTCCTTGGCACAGTTCTGCTGGTAGCTGTGTCCTTCTCTTTGATGGCAGGCCCTCATACGCTCCTGGATCACCTTCACGATCTCCTGATCCACTTTACTTGAGGGCAAGACAGGAACACAAGGTGATTCTCATTTCCTGTCAAAATCTGTCAGACTGGTTTTTAAATAGAGCTCCCATTTTCAGGTCTCTCAAACACTGCTACATGTCTTTCAGTCTGGCCTTTGGCTGGGATGCTCTAATGCAGTTTGAAACTGGTTCTGAAACCACCCAGCACTATACTGTCATATTGCTGGGACTTCTACCCAGTTACCTTTTTAGAATTTATATGGTTACTTTATGGGCTTGCATGTATATATTTATAGATTTTTTTACATTTTTTTTTATGGACATATTTTTAGGCCTTTATTTCAGACCTTTGTACTGACAGGACTGCATCAAATTTCACTGTACATGTGCAATGACAATAAAAAGGATTATTTTGGTCACACACGTGACTTGTCATAGGTTGCCTTCAGTCAAAGGTGTAACATCTGATGAGGTAGTCCGGGCAACGCCCCAGGGCCCTGAAGGTAGGAGGGGCCTCTCCTCTACATTATAGTGGATGCTCATATTCATAGCAATGCAGTAAAGTGGACTTTACTTTGTAAATGTTTACTCATTAGTCATTTTACACTCCACTGATTAAAACAGGCACCTTTTCTGAAAGGTTTTGATGCCAGAGGGGCATGCTGGGAAATGTATTACTTGTACTCCCTGTCATTTGTGCAAAATGCCCACAAATCTTTTGACGCCAGCTTTTCAGCGAGCGTCTTATAAAGCAGTTTGTCAGCACGACGACATTTTAAATTTTGTTTAGCAACCAAAGCAAAAAAAAAGTGGTGCTCATAAGAGGAAGGAGCAAAGCGAGCAGAATGAGTACAGCGCCTGGACTTTGAATGTGAGCAGTGGCTCGGTGACTTAGCTGAGCTCATGGCCCGAAAGATGGAAGTTCTGTTGGGTGAGTAGTTTCTGTTTTTGTAAAGGATTAAAAGATTGTTACCACTTATATGTTGAAAATATGCACTCATAATGTAATATCTGTGTGTGAGATATCTAGAAGCTGGTCCACTGGAAACGACTGTTGAATGACGAATTTGGTACGGTGACCCATCGAGTCAGTCTGTGAAGACCTGTGGTTAATGGGCTTCTCTCTTTGGTCCATGCCCATAGACACTACAGTTGTCTTTATGTTGCTTTAGAAAGGATAAATCTGTTTTGGGCTTGTGGTAGCCTAGTTGAAGAAGATGGTGTGAGTTTATAGCATAAGCTTAGACAAATCTGTCCGTTCCCCCATGACACTGACAGCAGTTATTGTCCATGGTGATGATCAGAAGCTACAATGATGCTTTCAATATTACTGATTATTGCTATATGCGATTACTTTTGCACTTACAGTGTGTGTGTGTGTGTGTGTGTGTGTGTGTGTGTGTGTGTGTGAGAGAGAGAGAGAGAGAGAGCGGGAATGTGAGATGCTGTGTTTGCAGCCTTACAACATGCTCATGGGCCAATCACAGGGTTGTTAACTTGTGCTTCCTGTCAAGATGTAAAACATCTTCAGGGCCATTAAAGCAAAATGTTGCACTTGGATACCTTTTGTAAAACACATCTCAGTTGCTTAAGTTTAATAAGTTTGCAAAACAACTCTAAAACTATGTTTTATTTTGTCATTACACATTACTGAGCACAGACAAAAGAACAATGCATTCTTGTAAAAAGTGAAGAGGTGTGAATACCTTCTGACGTCATATGTTTATGCCCCCAATTATCACCATCTATTACTTACTAGTCTCTCCTCCACTGCATCTCTGCTTCATAGTAGCAGGTGTAATCGCCCTGCTCGCACTCCGTCAGGTCAGGAACACGGCGGAACGTCTGGTGGTAGTACACAATCTTGTTTTTAGCCCGAATACTGTCAACAGCGTCTGGGTGAAGGAAGGAAACAGCCGAAAGCTCAAATAAACTCAATCCGGGCTGAGTAGGTTGTACTACTGCTAGCATAAACATCTCGCTAACAGCGCAGTTCCACCGCAAAACCTGCCCTTTACTAGCACTGAACAAAGCCCTGCAGCTGATTCAGGGTTAAAGGTTTCAAAGGAAGCAAAAGCGCCGCTTTAAATAAACCAGCGTGCGTAAACAGTATCCTATGCTATAGTGTCGAGCTACCCTGTTAGCCTGGTTAGCTTCCAGTTACCTCTAAATGTGGTGACGGGGAGGTCCACGGAGTAATAAAAGAGCTTAGACAAAATCAGAGCTGGGTTTGGCAGTGCTGTTTGTTTGTCCACAACCGGAGTCTGCCGAGGAGGCTCTGGGTATGCTCCTTTATCGTAGTCTGCAGGCATTTTTTTTTTTTTTTTGCCTTGTTTTGACCGAGACCGAAAAAAATCCTACAATTCGACCTCGACAGCGCTCCTTTGGACGGAGCGCATGCGCAGGAAAAGCAACATCATGGCGAATTAGAGGTCAACAAATGAAAGCGTTTGAATGTCGTTAAGGCATTTTTTTTTTTTAAATGAAATTAGAATTATTACAAATAATGCACTTAAAGCAAAACTCGGAACTAACTCACTGCAGTTTTCTTAAAATATGAAGGTCGAAGGGTAAAGGCCGCAGGTTGAGCTGTTGTACCATTTAGTTCCAGTAGGTGGAGGCGGAGAGCTGAATATGATAACTTATAGTACGATGCAAAAGTCTTAAGCCACCCCACATTTCTTTATATTTTGCTAGGAAAAATGGGAAATAGGTGCAGCGATTTATTGAAATATGGGCAAACAGTACAGGAAATGCAGTATATAAGGCAAAAACAGAGTTTGTACAATTCTAACAAGCTTGAAAGTCAATATTTGGTATGACCACATTTATTCTTCAGCACAGCCTGAACTCTCTTAGGCAGCTTTCTTATAATTTCTTTAAGTAGTCTTCAGGAATAGTTCTCCAGGCTTCTTGAAGGACATTCAAAGCTCTTCTTTGGATGTTGGCTGCATTTTGTTCTGCTCTCTGTCAAGATGATCCCACACTGCTTTAATAATGTTTATTGGTCTGGGATCTGGGGAGGCCAATCCATGACTGATAGTCTTCCATTGTGTGTTTTTCTATCCAGGTATGATTTTACTGCATTGGCTGTGTGTTTGGGATCATTGTCATGCTGAAAAATGAGGCTGTTGCCAATCAGATGATTTCCAGATGGTATTACATGGTGGATCAAAATCTGACCGTACTTTTCTGCATTCATAATCGCCAACACCTAAACCGTGACAGAGCTTCCACTGTGTTTTACAGATGACTGTAGACCTTTTGTTGTACCTCTCTCCTGACATCCTCTGTAAATAATGAGGACAATTTTAACCAAAAATTTTAAATTTGGATTCATCACTCTATCAGATCACCTTTTTTCAGTCTAGCTCCTGTGTAACTTGGAATACCTCAGCCTTTTCTCCCTGTTTCCCTTTTTAAGAATGGCTTCTTGACAGCCACCCTTCCACTGAAATCATTTCAGCAAACAGTAGATGGATCAACTGAAGGGCCAGATGCATCTCTCAGGTCCTGTATCAGGTCTTTGCTGGATTTTTTCCAATTTCTTAAGGACACAACTTTCAGAAAAACTTTGAAAGACCCTCAGAAAGCCCAGAAAACTATTGCTCAATTACAAGAAAGTCTACAAAAACTTTTGCACAGTAATGTAAGTAAGTACTGTAGGTGCACTTACTTAAGTTTATTTGTAGCTAATAGAATGAAATATGTGAGCAATCTCTCTCTCTCTCTCTCTCTCATACACACACACACACGCAGAGAAAATGCATTACCTACTCACTCAGAACAGAAACAGCCAGCATATTCATGTTTTTACACATTAGTGGGGCAGAAAGTAATTCATCAGCATGGGGTGGCCCCAGGCTAAAAAGACTAAATCTGTACAGGTCAATATTGGTCACATGACAATGGAAACTTTCTTTCTTCTTCCTTTCTCTCTCCTTTCTTGGTCGTTTGGTTCCTGTCCACTAGGCCTCCCCACCACCTCAGACCTCTGACTTTACCCTTTTCCCTCCTCCTATTTTATCAGGACTTGGCAGAGATTGCCTTGTTTGAAAGCGAATACGTCTCCTCATCTGGGCCAAACACCAAATTAGAGCCCTGTGTATCATCTTATGTATAACCCTAGCATCAGCACTGGTTTCTTTCTCTTTCTATCCCTCGCTGGGACACTCCACAGACATGGTCAGTGCTCCTTGTGTTTTTGGTTGCTTTCTTCTTTAAAGGATAGTTAAATCTTCACTTTTTTTTTGCCTGTCTTTGCCTTCTACATGTGTGCATGTGTGTGTGATTTAGTTTGAGCGTTTGTATTTATAAGAGTAGATGAAGCACACTGAAATCTAGTAATGGCTACCCTTAGGAGATCACATGTAACACTGAAATGGTGGCTTCTTTAATCTATAACAAGACACCATCCTCTTAATTTTCTTGATTATTTTGTTTGGATTTCTGAATGACATGAAATATGAAATAGAAACAGATGGAAGCAGAAGCACATGGCCTGAATAGAAAGGCAACAGACTGGAAGATCATGGAAGATGACTCTTTTTGTGTTCTGCTTTGGATTTTAACTTACAAACTTATTAAAAAATTTTTGAGGAATTTAAAGAAAATGAGGAAATTATCACAAACAGTTGCTCAAAAACACGATTGATGACAACATATAATGCAATACCTGTAGGTAATAATTTGTTTTCCTTGTAAATGCGCACTATACCTTTAGTATAAAGGGATGCCAGTATCACCCACTACCAGTAGCATTCAATTGTACACATCTGGATATCAGTGGACATCAGCTTATGTTGTACACTTTCAGTGTGTTTATGACCTGACAAATAAGCAAACGTCATCAATTTGTCCTTGTACGAACTCTATTGTGGCTTTTCAGTCTCATCGCAAATTCCATGCTCCCCGCCACGGGCACATGGGGTTCCTGCCTCACAAACGAAGCAAGAAGCACAGAGGGAGGGTGCGCTCATGGCCCAAAGATGACCCCAGCCATCCTGTCCACCTCACTGCCTTCCTGGGATATAAGGCAGGCATGACCCACATGCTGAGAGAGGTGCACCGTATTGGCCTCAGTATGTAAATCTGAACCTTGCAACATGGATGCATGGGAGACTTTAGAAAATCAATTTTAAGTTCTACTGTATGCCTGTTCAGTATATAGCATGTATGGAATTTTATTCATTAATTATTTAATAGAAATAGAAAGTTAAACAAAATGAAATGCCACCAAAAGAATGAAGTGGGCACTGTTCCCATGTTTTGAATAGATTTAAAGTTTTTAATGTTAAAAACTGAAAGCCTGCCTTCATTTTTGACGAGGTTAAACTTAGCCTAAAATCTATGCCTTTCGTTTTGCATATTTTTGTCTTTTTTACCCACTGTTTACCTGCTGCGTACTTCACTGAGTTGAATCTGACAGTTTTCCTAGCAGGATCTTCCTCCTTGTGTCTCTGACAGAACAATCAAAGCGAGAAGAAGTTCAGGCAGTTACCATCATCGAGACTCCGCCTGTCATTGTGGTGGGGGTTGTGGGATACATCAAAACGATTCGTGGTTTGCGCTCCCTGAAAACCATCTTTGCTGAGCACCTGAGTGACGAGTGCAAGCGCAGATTTTATAAAAACTGGTATGAGTGTGTAATCGTTTAAGGCTCTCCTGTGTGTAGAAGTAATTGACCCCACACATGCTCGTGTTGTACTGTTGTTTCTTAAATATATGCTGAGCTTTCCTGTGTTTCAGGTATAAGAGCAAGAAGAAAGCCTTCACCAAGTATGCTAAGAAGTGGCAGGATGAGACGGGAAAGAAACAGCTTGACAAAGACTTCAATGCTATGAAGAAGTACTGTTCAGTCATCAGGGTTATTGTTCACTCCCAGGTAGGCTCTTATTTCGACGCTGCAGCATTTCGAGACGGACTAAAAATCACCATCCTTTTTCACCTTAGCAAATATCAGCTTTTAGTTATGGTCTTTGTATCATATCTGATTTCATTGGCTAGTGTAATCACTGACATCTATTCGCTACACCTCCTTCTCTTAAATCTTCCCTTTGAAAGGGTAGAGGTGTCAGAGTTATCCAACTGCCCACATGCAACAGAGACAAAAGCCTCCAAATTCCAAAGCTCTTGGCTGACGGTAACTGGACAGCTCACTCTGTGGGGAGCACTGGAGGGCAGTTTCAAATAGCAGTTTATAAATAATTTTCACGGGGGACGAAGGCCACTCACTAAGTCTTTGCTTTTATGTTGGCAGTATAAAGGCAAAGATCAGCCAAAATTTCAGTTCTTAAAGTCCTGCTAAGATCAGGCCTCCTCAGCGCATAAATAAAAACATCAAAACGCTTATTTTAAATAGCAGAGTTGTTCCGAGTGACTGACATTACATCTGAGACTTCAAACATGGCCACATGCTGAATAATAAATCTAATTATAGTAACTTGAAAGCTTTTCAGTATGCTTCTCAACCTACGTACCAAACAACATAGTTTTTCTAGACTTAGGAGCTGCTTTTGTTTACAGCTTGTAGGCTTCACTAATGAGTTTCATCTGTCTCCAGATGCGACTGTTGCCCTTAAGGCAGAAAAAAGCTCACGTCGTGGAAGTGCAGCTAAATGGGGGTACCATCTCGGACAAGGTGGACTGGGCAAAGGAGCATCTGGAGAAAGCTGTGCCCGTATCTGCCGTCTTCTACCAGGATGAGATGATTGATGTCATTGGTGTCACCAAAGGTCACGGCTTCAAGGGTAGGAAATGTGCTGTGCCAGTCCCAGGCATTGGAAAGTTCTCAGAAGTAATAGTAAGGCCAGACCATGATTTTGTTCTTTGGGCTGATAGGTGTAACAAGCCGCTGGCACACAAAGAAACTCCCACGAAAGACTCACAAGGGTTTGAGAAAGGTGGCTTGTATTGGAGCCTGGCATCCTGCCCGTGTTGCCTTCACTATAGCTCGTGCTGGTCAGAAAGGCTATCATCACCGTACTGAGATCAACAAGAAGGTTGATAGCTTTAAGAACTTATTTGTGCAAATCTAGTCACATTTCTAAAGAATGTTCCTTGGTTGTTTTAAATATGTTTTCAAATAAGTAGTATTACGCATTATTATTATTATGAAGAGTTTTCCATGATTGAGGTCTTGATTTCCTTATTTGTGTCCTTAGATCTACCGTATTGGTAGGGGTGTTCACATCCAGGATGGAAAAGTGATCCGGAATAATGCCTCTACTAACTATGACATCACCCAGAAAACTATTACCCCCATGGTACTCCTACCTTTATGTGACAATATCATATTGCGCATGAAAGTTTTCTCGTATCTAAAGTTCATATTTATAATGTGTCAACAGAAATGTAAAATACAGTGTTTGCATTTTATATAATGAATAATGGGGTGAGATGTTTTAATGTTTATTATTATATTTTATCTTTACTTTTTTCCTTTTTCTGGATCTTGTCTCGTAGGGAGGCTTTCCCCGCTATGGAGAAGTGAATAATGACTATGTCATGGTGAAAGGCTGCGTTATTGGGGCTAAGAAACGTGTCCTCACCCTCCGAAAGGTACAGAGTGAATTTTTAAGTCTTCAGATCTTACAGGTAACACTTGTATAAGTGTACTGATTAACGTTTCTGGCTGCTCCTCCTCACAGTCTTTACTCACGCACACATCGCGTAAGTCCAAGGAGACTATTGAGCTCAAGTTCATTGACACTACTTCCAAATTTGGCCATGGGCGCTTCCAGACTGCCCAGGAGAAGAGGGCATTTATGGTAAGTGTGGAAAAGAAACTGGGATGAATGCACAAAGCTGAATAACAAGAAGCGAGAATAAGAATGGCTGAAACATTTGGATGTGTGAGGCAAAATATTTGCACAATAGGGGTCAAATTTTCAAATTATTCAGTGATGACATAAACAGCCTGTAATTATTGTACACTATTTTAACCCTTGACCTCTGGTTTACCTGTAGGGGCCTCTGAAGAAAGACACCCATAAGACACTGCCAGATCCTCTGCCAGAGGAGGCCTGAAAGAGTGGATTATACTCTATAAGATAATAAAACTGTGTAAAGTATGCTTGAATGCTATAGTTGTTTGTTTGTATATTGTATTTATATTCAACAAGGAACACATATAGAAAGTTTTGATCAAATTTTATTCTTCCCTGACGGACGGACAGACAGATGGATGGGTGGATGATAATTGGCTCAAACAGCATTCTCTTTTAAAAAAAAAAGAGGTTGATAGTTTAATTTTGTGCAGTTAGACTTCCAGTTTTTCAGCATTTTAAAAAACACTTCTATTGGTCAGTAATGAACTTCACAGTAGGGGGCACTGCAGCATCTTTTTCACAGTCACAAGGTCACTGCTGAGCTCAGCGAGGCTTCAGGAGATATATGTCCTCCACTGGTGACAGAGAACCCACTCAAGCTGGTACCCAGCTGCAGCAGCTTCTGAATCCATTAGAGATTCAGGACAATAGCTGAACATCAGCTATTTTCCCTCAACATCTGTGGCGTCAGCAGCGACTACTCTGACAGGTACTCCTGGGACTCCATGGAGGACTGTTGGGATGAGGAATGGATTGAGGAATGGTGGGATGCGGGTGGGTTGTCCAGTCCTGATGTCATGAGGGGCAGATATAGATCATCCATGTTGGGCATGACAAACACTTTCTGTTGAGAGACAAAGAACAACAAAACCATATTTAATAATTAATGCAATACTGAAAAGTTACCATGATAGACACAGAAAATGCCTGGAACTTTCCATGCTGATATTAATGTATCAGAATAAATATGTATGAATTATTAATCAGAATCATCCCTGTGCTATGTGGGCAAATGAAAACACTGATGGACTGACCTGGAACTCACACTGCAGTTTTTTCTCAATCCACTCAGTGACATGGGCGAAGGTGACCTCCCTCTCGCCCAGCATGGGACGCACATGAAGATCTAACCTGGGAGGCACCCGGAAACTGTACCTGAAAGAGAGCAGCTATTAGCCAAGAAACAAACAACATGGCATATAATGGATAAAGGAAAAAAACTGCAGTTTGCATTGAACTCTTGAATAGAAATAAAATTCAATTAAATGCCAAGAGAGCATGGAGAGTCAGTACCATATCCTATCAGTGGGAGGAGGAGGGATATTGATGGCCAGAGTTCCAGAGAGCTCCAGGACCTCAACACTCAGCATCAGGGGCGTGTTGGAGACCTCAGCTATCTTCTTTCTGATGTACTCATTCTCTGTGGCTTTCTGGAAGTATTTGGACTTTGCTATCTTGTCCACGAATCTCAAGATTTTCCTACTTGTGCTACCACCTGTGTGCCTGTAGAGGATAAGGACCAAGGAGCACAAATCAAACATTTAATGACAATAGGGACTTTTGTCTGATTTGGGCATTAGGTGACTATAACTCTGCTTTACATGCCCAGTTGTTCAAGAATGGTAATAGTTTTTAAAAACATTTACATATAAAATGCATGTTTATTTATGTGTCATACTGCAATCCTTTATATATTTGAAGACAACTAAATCACCACTCCCTCATATTGCTTGGTGGATTTTTTTAAAGTTTAAAACAGAGGTCTTCATTCTCAAACCAGTGTATTTTGAGTTGACTGATATGACTTTAAATTTAAAGCATGTTTCATGTCTGTGTGTCACCCAATATAACATCAGATGTTTTCCATCAGCCATCAAAGTCTTCACATCTCCTGTAATATGGAAATTATCTTATAGATTCTTGGCTTGTAAACTATTCTTGGATTCTTGGCTTGTAAACTATTCAAGTTGGTGATTTCTGAACTTTTTTTTGTCATTCCTGACTTTGTAAGCCTGAAAAATATCACAACTTTCCTAACTTTACACACATAAGGGATCAGGTCCCAAAAAGTTGAATCTGTTCATCTGGACGTAGCGTTTTTTAGTGGGAGAAACGTTTCGTCACCTCCTGGTAACTTCTTCAGTCTCAGCTGACTGCAGGCTTCCCCAACCTTATAAACAGTACATTGCATAATGACCGAAACCAGCACCACTGACTAACAATGGGCCATGAGGTCAGTTTCATGATCATTAATATGCAAATTGTCATGACCATTGATCAGTGGCCATGAGTACCATTTGAGCATGCATCAAGAGATAAGGGATCAGGGTGCTCTGACAGTAAACTCAAAAGCAAGAACTTCTCAATATTTTCAGTTTGACTGACATGTTTACTCAATGAGCAACACCAGCTTTCCTTGTCTTTCCTGCCTCAAATCTGACATCTTTGTATTTAACATCTAGCTTTATTTTCTGCAAAAATCCACATGGCTGTCTAAAAAAATCTAGCTTACCTAGATCCATCATCTGAACACTGTTCCTTCATTATTGTTCCAAAATTGATCACATTCATAAACTGCTTCCACAATTTGTCACCACAGAAAATGCGTACAATACACTAAATGACCTTAAAGAGTCTACATTCAAAAAATAATTGTGGGAATTAACAACATACAGTTAAACTCATCTGGACAAGTCAACATTTCTAAACACCCGCTGTTGCACTTTTCTGACCTATAGTAGTGTGCAAAAGTCTTGAACCACCCCCTCAGTTTTTTATATTTTGCTTCCAAGGAGCCAGACGTTCTTGTCATTTTTTTAAGGTGGTCTTAAGCAATAGTTTTCCAGGCTTTCTGAATGTCTTTCAAAGTGTGTCTTTGGACATTGGCTGCTTTTCCACTTATTTTCAGTCCAGTCCTTGTACCTGACCATTTTCAGAAAAAGTTTTTTTTTGTTTGTTTGTTTGTTTGTTTACACCACTTAACACTGACTTATGAATCATTCAAAAACACACCTAACTCAAAGACTGATGAAAAATGCAAAATATAACAGAATCTGACAGGCGTAAAATAATATTGTTGCACCAACAAGGTGATTCCTAAAAAAAAAGAAGCTATTAGCTGAAACCTTGGCATATCTTGGCATGGTGCGCAGTGTGCCCTCAAAAAAATTTGAGGAAACTTGACAAGTGAGGACAAAAGAGGAAGTGGTAGGCCTAAAAAAGTATCTACAGCAAATCCAGCAAAGACCTGAAACAGGACCTGAGAGATGCATCTGACCCTTCAGTTGATCCAGCTACTGTTCATCAAAGACTCATCAGAAATGGTCTCAGAGGAAGGGTGGCTGTCAACAAGCCACTCTTAAGGAAGGGAAACAGGGAGAAAAGGCTGAGGTATGCCAAATTACACAAGAACTGAACTGAAAATCAGTGGACTGATAAATCCAGATTTGAAATTTTTGGTTCAAATTGCTGTCAGTATGTACGGAGGAGGTCAGGAGAGAGGTGCAACAGTGAGTGTCTACAGCCATCTATAAAACACAGTGGAGGCTCTGTCATGGTTTGAGGCTGCATTTCAGCCAGTGGTGATGGGAATCTTTTCAAAATTGATGTAATTATAAACATTGAAAAATACCGTCAGATTTTGATCTAGTGTGTGATACCATTTGGAATATTATATTCCTGAAGAATACTTAAAGAAATGACAAGAAAGCTGCCTAAGAGAGTTCAGGCTGTGTTGGAGAATA
>VUQS01022448.1:14295-39857 GCA_015108495.1 Heterochromis multidens | reverse complement strand
TGAATTGAGCACTAAATCAGACAAAAAGTCTGAGAAATCAGAGAGAAACTCAGAGTAAGGACCAGGTGGACGATAGATAACAACAAACAAAACTGTTTTTTGTTTCCTCCAATTAGGGTGGACAAGGCTAAGAATCAGGCTTTCAAATGAATTAAAACTCTGTCTGGGTCTATGGTTGATTATTAAGCTAGAGTGGAAGATTGCTGCTACTCCTCCTCCTCAGCCTGTGCTTCAAGGATTCTGACAGTTAGTATGACTCGGAGGTGTTGATTCATTTAAACTAACATAATCATCCTGCTGTAACCAGGTTTCTGTAAGGCAGAGTAAATCAATATGTTGATCAATCATCAAATCGTTTACCAACAGGGACTTAGAAGAGAGAAACCTAATGTTTAAAAGTCCACATTTAACAGTTTTACTCTTACTCTAGTATATTAACATGTTACATGTTGGCAAGCTCAGAATATTTCTTCAGTAAATTCATTCAGTTAGTTTTACAGTTAAACCTGGTAGTTACAGAGTGTGACAAATCTAAACAGGAATTTGTTTGAAAAGTGCCACTCATCTTATTTTACTTACTAAATCTACACTTAGACTAACAACAAGGCTAATTATCTACTTAGAGTGGGCAAATGTGCTTTCAGCATTCAATTGATGGTGTCATGTTAGGACTTTCAATTTTTAAAAAGGGCATCACTTTGCAGTGCCCACTATCTGGTGTAAAAGAAAGTGATTCTGTTCATAGCTGTTATAGACAGAATTTCTAGGTGTAGCCAAGTGGTGGAGGGTCACCCCTCAGGATCACATCTCTCCTTTTTGCAGATGAAGTGGTTCTTTCGACTTCATCAGGTGGTGACCTCTAGCTCGCACTGGTGTGAAGCAGTGGAAATGAGAATTAGCACCAAGTGTGAGGCCATGCTTCTCAGCAGGAAAAGGGTGGAGTGCCCACTCAGGAACGAGTGGCTGCCCCCAGGTGGAGGAGTTTAACTATCTCAGGGTCCTATTCACAAGTGAGGGGAGAGTGACAGGCGGATTGGTGCCACATCAACAGTGATGTGGACTCTGTACGGGTCTGTAGTGGTGAAGAGAGAGCTGAATGTGAAAGAGCAGCTGTCGAATTACCAGTCGATCTATGTTCCTGCACTCACTTATGGCCATGAGCTGCGGGTAATGACTGAAAGAATGAGATCACGGACACAAGCAGCGGAAATGAGCTTCCTCCGAAGGGTGTCTAAACTCTCCTTTTGAGATAGGATGAGATGCTCGGTCATTTGAGAGGGACTCAGAGGAGAGCTGCTACTCCTCCACATTGGAAAGAGCCAGCTGAGCTGATTAGGGCATCTGACTAGAACACCTCCTGGCCTTAGGTGAGATGTTTTGGGTGTGTCCTACCAGAGGGAGGCCCTCGGGTAGACCTGGGACATGCTGGAGAGATTACATCTCTCAGCTGTTTTGATAACACCTCAATGAGCTGGAAGATGTGGCCAGGGAGAATGAGGCTTTGGCATCTCTGCTTAGCTAAGTGGCAAAAGATGGATGGATGGATGTAAGAAAGCCACCTAGCTACAGTGAAAGTTAAGCACTGAGTCACTTCTAAAAAAGCAGAGTGATTAACTCCCACACAGCCAAAATCTTCAAACACACACACACACACACACACACACACACACAGAGCACAATGAACACAGCCAGACCTCTGCCCGCTGCCTGCTCCTCAGGCTATGGGTTTTGTTGTTGCGTGTGCCGTGCCATGCCGTGCTGTGCCTCACCCAGTGTTTGTATGTGATGTGATGCGTGGCCAAGTGCCGGTCGAGGGGAGCCATAGGTGATTCTTTCCCTGCCGCTACCCTTTCCCTGCCTCCACGCAATGGAACACGTGAGATAGTCGGCTAGGCCGACAGGAAAAGGAAGGCCAGGAAGGAGAAGACATGCAACCCTAGACAGCATCCCCCCTCTGAGCCCCCACTTTATTATCTTTTCTGTTTTTTTTTTTAACCTCCTGAGAATTACCCCTCCAACACACATTTCAAACCTCTCCTTCCTTCCTTTGTCTCTTCTGCTGACTTTTCCCTGATGTTCTTGTGATTGTTGCTGATCGTTTCAGCCTCTGTTGTCTAGGTACACACATCTGTGAGTGTGGGTGAGTGACTGTGGATTCCTCAATGTTAATCTTCCATATAGACACACATACAATCCAGATACTGACCCCTAATCTTTGACCCTATTTAGTGAGGGGGTTCAGTGATCCTGATTTGCTGTGGTGCACATTTTGCTAAAGTGATCACAGTTATCCTGTGATGGAACATTTTTATCCTGTTGGGAGTGGTCTCGTTCAGGTTGACAGTGTCCTCAGGCATGGGGCACAAGGGGGTTACTGAATGCTTTCATAAGTATTAAAATGATGGGAATCATGTGCCATGGCTTTGAGGTCACCAGTTCTTTCATTTATTTTAATTTGTCCCTTGCTGTACTTTCATTCATCCACTCTGCAGATCCGTATCCTCCCTTCCTGGTCCTTCTGGTCACTCCCTTTTCTCCTCTCTGCTGCTCACAGCTCCCAACCCCCTTTGTGCATTTTCCTCTATGCCTTGTGACTGCTACCACCCCTCCCTTTTTGCTCTTCCACACACACAGGCAGAAACACACCCACGTAAACAGAGATAGAAGCATATTCATTCAGAGAGACATGCACGTGAGTGTGATGGTCAAGGAAGTAGGAAATATTCATGCACATGCCCACATCCACACTCACACACTCACTTAAAAACACGCACACACTTGTCATGTGATGTTCGGTGCGCCACGGGGTCCAGATGAGTGGAATCTCAGTGTTGGCTCTCGCTACACTGAGCGCCACAGGGGGTCTTTATCGTCGCGAAAATCAACAAAGCTGCAGTCACGAAGTGCTGTCTTGATCCCACACACACACAATCACGAACACACACGCACAAAAAACGGAATAACCCGAAACACAGAAAAAACACAAGCGCTCACACATACGCAAAAAGTGACGGAGCTCAGAAAAAAACCCATTCTCATTTGTCATGTGAGAAAACAAGAGCACAGCTGGGCAGTGTTTTCTGTAGAGTACACACACTCCACAAGCGTCCACATAATGTTGCAGTCCAAAAAAGAAAATAATTTCAGAAAATTAGGGATAAAAAAAAAAAACATGGATAAGTCCCTTAACTGCTTAATCCCTTCTTAAATGCTTGCGTGATCTCTCGTGTCTGTGATTTCACAGACAGATAGAGGCAGAAGCACGATGAAGTGCCAGATTAGCAGATAGCAGAGAGAAAGCATTTGTTAGATTGAAAGAGAGCGAGAGAGAGAATTGGAAAGAGAAAGCATTCAGGAGGATCCAGGTACAATATGAGGGCGCACACTCGCCTTTGTTTTTCCCTCTAAATCCACCGCCCTTCATCATATCACTTGATTAAATCTAATCCTAATGCCCCTAATCCCCTAGGCACCCCCCCAAAAAATGCCGAAGTGCCTTGTACCCCAACAAGATATTTCTAACATGACATCTCTCTGCCCTGAATTCTGCCCCTTTATGTATGTGCATGTGGGTTATAATTCTTCAAGCCTCCTTTACTTTCCAAAATTACACAACAGTGTACCTATTTTTCAAGTACCGAGGATTAGCGAAAATAAACTGTTTAGTCTGTCTGTCTGTGGATATCTGCAGTGGCCTGCTGGCTACAAAATCTCTGTTTCTGGGTGCTGTGTGCAGCCTGCATGCTGCACCAAAAGCCTTGGCCTTCTGCTTACTTGACAAACACAATTAAGGGAAAAACATGATTTTCTTTTTTTTTTTTTTGTCAGATTTTGGCCAAGCTGATATTGAATGGTATTAGTGTCTGTCTAAGTACCAAGAAATTGCAGCACGGAAGCCAAAGATATATTTAAGGTTTAAGAAGAGCAGAAAAACAACCCGGTCTAAGCCTTTTTAAGAGCCCGTTGTCAACAAACAAAGAAACTGTGCTCATAACATATTTTTTCTTGTGCTTCTCTAAAGGGATTTCTGCATTTTATAAGATGCTAGAAACATTTGTCTTATTTTTAAATAATCTGCATGTCTTTATGTGTGACCACAGACAGACAGGCACATACTACGGTGTGTGTGCACAGTGCATGCTTTTTTTGTGTGTAAGTAGCTGCATGCCTGTTGGGCCAGTTTTGGTCACGGAATGCATGTTTGGGTGTGCGAATGAACATGAGGGGGTATGCCGCGTAGCCATGTGTGCGTATCTGATGTCTGCATGTGTGTGTGCGCAACATGAAGGGTCCGTGTTCATGGCAGTGACCCACTTCTGGTGCTTTGACGAGCCAGATGGGTCACGGCAGCTGTAGCTTAGGAAGCGGAGTTGGCCTAGGGAGATGAGCAGGAAGAGAGGAAAGAGAGGGAGGGAAAGGACAGTTGTTTGGGAGGAGGAAGAAAGAGACAAGGACAAAGTGGAGTTAAAACTGGGGTAAAATTAAGGGAAAAGGAGTGCTGGAATGGCTGTAGAAGGGGAAAGGAGTTGTGAAATATTTGATCTTTTTATGTTTTTCCTGTCTGTGTAGTCACAATGAGCTGGGACATTTGCACACAAACACAGACATTTAAAAAGTCATCATGTACATTAATTATGCTTCTCATCCCGGAAAGACACCAACCACACACACAGAGTGACCCCCACCCTGTCGCTCCCACACTCAGCAGTATTGTACATCGCGACACTGATTACAAACATTCCAATCAGTAGTTTTCTCTGCCACCTTATTTCTAGACAGAAATATTTCTAGACATCCTTTAAAGTAATTAAAATATATCGTAGGTATATTTTAACTAATCTTAGCAATCTGGAGGACACTGAGGAAGATCTGGACAGTTTGCAGACTTATATTGATGAGTGTTTCAAGGGAGTTGTTATGGAGAAACCTAACAAGACGCCGATTCCTTCCAGCAGCAAAGGTGCTCCGTCCACCAAAAGAAGCCATCCTGAGGACTCTCCTAAAGCGGCCTATACACACACCAACAACAAAGTGGACATTTTGGAGTTCATAGATAAAAAACTGTCCAGTTTTGATGCACGCCAGAGTCAGTGGTTATTGACTGAGGACTGAAACAGATACACACACAAACACACACATAGCCACTGCACAACCAGTGCACCCTGAGGCAGTAATGCATGGTTTGCATATTTTTAAACATTATGTAGACTTTGTAACAATCTCTTTTGTAGTAGATATGTATTAAACATACATATGAAACACAGGGTTCATGGCCGGAGTAATTAAACCAATGTGGTACAAATTTAAGAGCCTTGTGCGTTCCGAAATTTAATGTTTTAAACCACTTTGGCAACAGTCCAGCATGCTAATGGAGTCAATCAAGAGACAGAATGAAAGAGAGATAAGAGAGAGAGAGCGAGAGAGAGGGGAAGCTGTGTTGTGTGCACTGGAGGACAAAGAGGTCTGGTGTGTAGATGAGAAGCATCGGCTGCTGGCATGAAACATCCAAAGGGCAACACGACCTTTCTTGCCCCCTCACTCCCTCATTTTTTCTTTCTTTTTCTATCACTTTGCAGTTTTAATCTCTCGCTCTTCTTTCTTCCTGCCTTTCAGGTGTTTCTGCAGGCGTCTGTGCCCATGTGCGGCGTAGTAGTCGTGTGTGAGCGTGTGGAGAGGTTAGTTTTTGCGGTTTGAGCGCTAAGTGAACGTGTCAGTGCCCAGGGCAAGGGGTCTCCCCTCGGGGCTGAACTCAGTCACGGGAGCACACAACCCACTGGTGGTGCAGAAATTCTGCCCTCGGGGTGTGTATAAACGTGTGTGCTTCAGTGTGTTTGTGCGAGTATTAAGAGTGAGCAATTGTGTGAGTTTCCTGTTGGCCTGAAGATGCTTATGTGAGTGAATTTGCTTTTGTATGTGTCTATGTGTATGTCCTTTGTGTATACCGTGTACATGTTTGTGCTTGTATCAGTGTGGGTTTTAACGTGTCCATTTGTTTGTCAGTGTCTGTGCCTTTCATCTGCCTCCGTGCGTGCAGAATGTGCATTTGATTGTGTGAGAAAGCTTCTGTGCATGTGTGTATGTGTGTGTGTGTGTGCGTGTGTCTGAAACCATGGTGGAGGCACAATTCAGCCCTCAGGTCATTTTAACATTGTGTATTGCCCCCTTGTTGTCTGTCTTCATGACTACATCATGGCTGGCATAAAGAACTCTCCCACCACACCCAGCCTCCCACATGCACACTCAAACGCACACAAATTTACATGCATAAGCGTTTTTCAACAAAATATAAACCATACTCACACAGACAAGACACACACACACAAACACACTTAGTAGTCTTTGCTGTATCTATGCCTGAAGGAACCACAAGGACATCTGCACAGTAAACACTAAACCCCCCTGAGCCTCAGTCCTAAATATTGCTCACAATTGCACGCTCTAACTCTCTCTGGCTCTCCCTGTCTCTCTCGCTCTAACAAATACACTCACAAATAGATAATAGGCCTGATTCTCCAGAGTGCATTCTGTGGCAATATAATGTAATAGGTTGTCATCTTGTGGAGCTTTTTCTCCATCCACCCACACCAATACACTTCCACCTCTCTCTTTCTGCTCTGTCTTCTTTGTCTCATTTTTTTCCCCCTTCAGCCTGTTTGTAGACCTTCATCAGGCCAAACGTGCAACAATAGGAACTCTAAAATAAAATTTAGTGAGATCATTAAGGCCACACCTTAGTAATTCAAGCATCCAAATGCACAGGGGATCGTGCAAAGCTAGGACATGAACATAAAGCTTTACTTAAAATATTCAGGAGTCAAGTTATCGAACTGATTCTTCAAAACAGATGAACTGAGAACAAAGACTATGCGGACAAAGTCTCAGCTTTGCTTTGTGGGAATTAACAAGTATGTGTATAGCAACGTGGTAGTGTTAGATGGTGAATAAAGCAAACATTATACCAACTAAATTTCAACATATTAGCATTGTCATTTAAAGACTGTTTGCAAGCTGATGTAAGCATTTAGATCAGCTTCAGCGCAGCATCACAGTAGCACCAGTATAGCTGTACCCTCAGACTTAATAATTGCGGTGTTATTAATCGCTGAGCGCATACAAAGTGTTTTTCTAATTGTCTTTCTGTGTATCATGGCTGCTGAAAGACAGACTCCTGCTGTTTTGATGACATGAAGCAGATGCAATCTGCACCTTTACCTGATATGGATTGACAAGATGCTGACACAGAGCACTCTGATAGGTGGGCACGGAAAGAGAAAGTTGATTGTGGCTGCTGGAGAGACAGAGAAACAAGCCCTATCTTGATTAACCTGTCACCTGTCAATCATTGGTCATGTGACTACCACTTTCGCATGATGGTGTGTGTTTTCTTTGTATCTTGACGACTACCCTCCCATTCCTTTTGACTTCTGTCTCAAAGGTAAAGAACAGAACAACACAAGACAGAGAAAGTAAGCGATAACAGGAATGGAGATCATTTAATTAAACCCTTTTCAGTGTCTTTCAGGACTTTGAAGCAATGGCTTCCATTCTTTTGATCTCTCTCCTGTTAACTGTCTTTTCATATTTAGGATCTTTGCATGTCTTTAGACGTGTTTGTAGATCATCTCAAAGGACAAACAACGAAATTTTTAGACACCATTTGAAAGCCGACTATAGTCATGTGAAAAAATATAGTTTTTATAGGACTCTGTGCACTCCTGTGAAAAACTAAGTACATTCATTAGCTTGTAGAACCTTCTCTATTTGCAATAACTTAAAGTAATAATTTTCTCTATGACTCTATCAGTCTCTCACATCATTGTGGAGTACCACTCTTCTTTACAATGCTGCTTCAGTTCATTGAGGTTTGTGGGCATTTGTTTATGCACAGCTTTCTTAAGGTCCCGCCACAGTATTTCAGTCAGGTTGAGGCCTGGGGTATTGCAACACCTCGATTCTTTTCTTTTTCAGCCATTCTGTTGTAGATTTGCTGCTGTGCTTGGGGGCTTTGTCCTGTTGCATGACCCAATTTCAGGCCAGTCTTTAGCTGTCAAACAGATGACCTCACATTTGGGTCTAGAATACTTTGGTATACAGAGGAGTTCATGGTTGATTCAATGACTGGAAGTTACCCAGGTCCTGTGGCTGCAAAACAATCACAAATCATCATCCTTCCACCACCGTGCTTGACAATTGGTATCAGGTCATACATGTTCACCTTCATGAACTTGCAGTTTCTCTGAGCATGGCACGGCCTGAACTTGGGGTGAATTTGCTGGGACATCCAAGATTGTAGCATTGTGTTAACACACACCAGCAAACTGCCAAAACTTCTGCTTTTATAGAGGTGCTCACACTTGCTGATCAATTAATCAAGTGCATTTGATCATCAGCACCTGGCTGCTAGTTACCCTCGTAATTCCTGTGAAAGCAGTAAGGTTATACTTAGTTTTTCACACAATTTCGCGCAATTTTTCAAGTATCTGTTCTCTTGCCAAGTAATAAAAGTACGCTTGCTTTGCAGCCATACTTTAACATAATTTTTCAAAATATACACAACCAATGAAAATATACACTTACTTAAAATGTCCTACAGTGGTATATGAAATATCAGTTTGACCCTTTAAATGTTAATCACTTCACCTTTTTTTCTGCTTTTTCCTCATATCCTCTCAAAAGGAGGAGTTGAATAAAATGAGTCCAATAAAACACTCCACAAAAATAACCACTGCCATGCACGACCATGGATTGTGGGCTTTGCAGCAAAATGGGGGAAAGGTCACGGGGTTCTCAAATGAAATGGGTTAGTTCATTTCTGAAGCAAGAATGTCCACAGTAATCCCTGTGAAAGATAGATGGTCTTTAGAAAACAGAAAAAAAAAAAGTCCAAATGTGGCACTGGAGTCAGAAATCACTAAAATACCATCAATAAATGTTCTACTCTATTTGTGCACACCATGTCATGGTCCTTACATTTAGATAGTGATATGCTCTCAAACTAATAGATTGTCAAATGGGTGAAAACAATTACTTAACCTTCGAATCTTGAATAAAATAATCTGTTTTGTTCACCGTTGTCCTCTCAAGCATGTCATCTTTGTCTGCAAGTTTATTTCATCTTGTTTACATCATGTAGCAATTTATTTGGAGCTTTCTGACATGGGAGCTGACAGTATGCCATCCAAATATCTGTTGCCTCTCTGCCACATGTCATCATAAAGATGAAAGCTTAAGGGATATGATCTTATCCCTCATAAGCCTGAAAAAAGCTTGGAGAGTGTACATTGACATGTACAGAGAAAGCAGAAATGCTTTTAGGAGAGCGGACAGACAGTGGTGAAGACAATATCTGAAGGAGGGATTAGAGTATCTGTGTATCCAGTGCTTTGAACTGCTGACAGATAGAGTAAAAATATATTTTTGCTACAGTGGTTGAAGCAGATTTTGATGGATAACAGGACCTGTAGTTGTCAGCCTGAATGTTTTTAAGACCTTTTTAATGGTCGGTTAGCTTTAGGTTCCCCATACAATAAACCTAATACTATTTCTAAACCCTTCCTAAATTTGATTCCAGACTAAAAAGATCTTACATGTAGTGCATCTGTGAATAGATTTGTATAAAATATGCTATATATTATACTTAACACAGATTAATCAGAATTAGGATATCCAATCAGTGTTGTTCACAAATGTGTAATTGTAATGCATTTCTCACCATTCTGGGCTCCTCATTTGCCCTGTGTGCTTGCAGTTAATGTTGTTTCAGATACTGCAGTCCAGTTATATTTGTCACCATTAGTAGTTTTTATGTTATTTATTTAATTCTTTATTATTAGCTAACTACCTTTTCAGATCTGACATTTTGACATGTTGTAGCAGGACAAGTACAGGTAGCATTCCATGTAGGAGTAGTGATAAGGTAAAAAATACCTTATTTATCTTAAAAGTTGGAATATTACTATATTTTAGCAGCCAAAACATGAAAATGACATAGTTTGTTGAATAAAATAAAAATGACAGAATAGCTCAGAAAGATAAAATTACAGCAAGCAAGGTACTGCTCTAGCTCACTTGGTTCAAGCAGGCGAGCAGGCTATTGCAAGAGTCCACCCCAGGCCATTTTCTGCATGTCATTCCCTCATTCTCTCACCGCTTTCCTGTCTTCTCCACTATCCTGTCAGTAAAGACTAAAAGCCAAAATAATATCTGTTTAAATCAAACCAAGCAGCTAGCAGTTCAATATTCAGGCAACAGAAATGTTCCTTTGCAGTAGTAACTTGCCTGGGATTACACCACACATCACAACTAGTGCAATCCTTCACTTTTCTTCTTAGCACTCAGATCAATGTCTCTGTCTGCCTGTAAAGTCTTGAAGCCCGGTTACACTGTGGTCCGGGAAATATGAGACTGACAACGTTTTCATGAAACGAATCAAACTACACTCACTATGTTCCCTCTGGTCTTAATCAGCTCACCAGGCTCTTCCATGTTACTGTCCGAACATCTCACGTTCTTCATGATGAATGCTGGAACAGCGTCAGCACTGAAACCCCATCGTTTTCATTGTGTCGCTTCTCTGAGATTACAGGCCGCACTCGGGCCACTAAAACTGTCCACGCCATCAGCAGGTGAAGATACTCCGTTGCCAGGAGTTTAATGTAAAGAGTCTTGTAAAACTTGACTTACAAAGCAAGAAGAAGCCAGTTCACCTTCACATAAATCACAATGAGCAAAAAAAAAAAAAAATCAACTGACTGATAAAGTCATTAAAAAATAACTAAGCACTAGGGTCCTGCATTGTGTATGCTGCCTTTTTAGGGACTCAGGAAATATGTTTCATTGTGCTTTTCTTGCCAAAATATTTTAAAATGTCTGCTGTGATAAACATCCATGTTGTGCTAAACCTCAGGCTGTGCTAATGATTTGACTCATCAGATTTTAGTAGTAGCCTGTCATATGTTAAGAAAAGGCCATTCATCCGTCTATCCATCCATCCATCATTTATCCATCCATCCATTTTCTTACTTGCTTATTCAATCCAGGGACGTGAGGGGACGATCCCAGTTGTGATAGGGCAACAGGCAGGGTACGCACTGGAAGGTCGCCAGCCCATGAATGCCACTTTCTTCATCTTCATACTATAATGATTGTAGCCTGTGAATGTATTGTATTACCCTATCTCCTCCTTAATGGATGGGCCAATCTGAACGAAACTTTGCACGAACATTGTCACACCTACAGCGATTATTAACATCTACATCTATATACATAAAAAAAAAACATTTATTATAAATCCCAATTCTTTTGATTTTTGTATATAATATGTCAGTTTCATCATCCCTTTGCGAATGCGATGTTACGTTCTCCATTTGCATTTGTTTCATGTGTCACATTCAGCGTATGTTGCCTGTACGTAACTTAACGGTCACCAAAATTTTTATCTGTGACGGAATTTTGTTCGAGTCACAACCAACTACGAAATGAAGACTTTGAGAAAACACGGCAGGCCTGAAAAGTGCTACAGAAAACCCATAGGGCAAATTCTTGCTAGTAATAATAATATTGATCCAATTAATTTAATATTAATCCAATTTATTTAATAAAATGGCAATTAATGATGTGATCCTGCAGAATTTACTGTCCACTCAGTATGAAAGTGATCAGTCATATAGTTAGTTGTACCAACTTTGTTATTTTCTTTGCATTAAAATGGATAATTTGGGATTTTCTCCCTTTTTTTTTAGACATGCCTTTCTTTTTAAAAGGCCACAGTTTTCACTTCTTCTTGATTAGACAAGGCTCTGTGGAACAGAAGTGGTACTACCATGCACCAAAGTGGTTTGGTCATGCTATCTGGCAGCTATTAATTAGATTCAAAGCACAATTACACAGTTCTGACCATGTCTTTGTTTTTTTATGTTAGTCTTAATAGTCTTAATAGATAACAACTTGTCATCTTTTCAGAGAGATGTGGCTATGATAAGTAAGCTTATTCAAAGTTTTGTAAATAGTTGCACTTCATGCATTATTTTATTAATCAGTATTTCCAACACCTTGTTTGTTTTTGCCCTCAGATGGAGCGCAGTGAGACGGTGTGCTGTTACTGTGGTGTAAGCTACCTCATCTTCCATGAGTTTCATCAGCTCCACACCCAACTTGCTCAGTTAGAAGCTGAGCTCCAGGACCTGAGAGGGACCTCCCAAAGAGAGAAGGCCCAGCGTGAGGCACTGGAGCTAGGCAGGTTGGAGTGGGAAAGGGCACTTCAGCTGGAGATGCAGAGACAAGCAGAAGTCAAAGAGAGAAACATGCGAGAAGAGCTAGAAGAGAGGAACCAAAACACAGCGAGAGCTCTAAGAGATGAGTTTGAAGCAAAATATGAGAGTATGAGGAAAGAGATGGAAGAGGAGTATCAGAAAATATATAAAGAAAAAGAGAGTCAACTTAGAGGAGAGCTGGGTGACTTAGAGGCAGAGAAACTGAGGAGGCAGAGAGAAGAGCTGGAGAGGAGGAGCGAGGAGAGAGAGAAAGTCCTGAGTGACGCACTTCAAAAGGCCAATAAAAATTCAGACGAGCTGAGAAAAGAACTCCAACAGCTGGAAGAGAGGTGAGGTTTGGAGGTGTCTGTGCTTCCCATCACTGGTGTGAAATGATCGCTGTTGCCGGGTTTCGTGTGGGCAATTATCCCGTGAGTCATGTTATTCACACAAAAACACAAAAAACGACTCTCAGGCACACCAGCTACCCCGCGGGCCCACATGAATATGTACATCTTGAAGTATATTTTGCTCTGTAATTATATCTTTTATAGTCATCTTCCACACTGTCATCATAGCCAAGTGCCTGTTGTGGGCAGCAGGATTTATAATGTGAGGATAATCAGCCAAAGGAAAGTGCCTTTTTTACTTGTGTAAAGTCAAAACAGACCGCCTTTCACTTTGGATCAGCGTCCAGCAATGATGTAAGGGAGGGCAGAGTCTATTTCTGTCTTAGGATGTGTGGAGGTGTTTGGTGGGCAAAAGATAATCCTACAGGCTTTGTAGCTTTGCAGTGTTATAGGATGTTATCTTACCCACAGCTGCTTGACTGACAACTTTTATCTAATTACCCTGTGTGCAGTAAAGAACCTACATTTTTTGATTTGAAGAAAAACAGTTTTTCTCCAAAGCATGCTTTACCAGTGCAAAATGCTTACAGGTGGCTGTCTGAGACCCTCAGATTTAAAGAGGAAAGATGATATTCAATACTCATTGTCATGCGTTGGCACTGGACACTCACACGGAAGGAAGTTGATAGACAGTTTTCTCCATTAAAACCAGCTTTCTCGGTCCGTCATTTACTGCTGTGTCTCTGCCCGCCTACACATGTACTGTATCAGCTGCATGCAACAGGCTCAGGCATGTTTCCAGAGGGCTGTTGACAGCTATTCTGGGAAATGTAAGCGTACACCAGTAGTGGAGTTGCTTATGCTGCTTATAAATGTATGGCATGGGGATGAGATTTTGTAATTATTATGAAGGCATACTGTACATGAATTTGAGTTCATTTTAATCACTGGTATGTGTATATGTGTGTGTCTGTGCAGCAAAATCATGAAGATGATGGTAAATTTGCTGTTGCCATTTACTTAGTATGCTCAAGTTCAGGAAAAGTTGACATCATGTAGTTCATGTAGTCCACACATACACAGACACATACACACACACACACAGGCGCAAACAAACAAAGAGGTGGAGAAGACTCCTGCTGTGTTACTTACATCAGCTTTAAAATTTGGTTAATCAAATAGCAGGCGTTTGTGAACAAACAACCATCAAAGGCTCACTTACGTTACTGTGTTTATAGGAAATATGTGAGAAATGCTTTTAATGCCGTGACTCATGAGAACGCTACGAACACCGCAACCCATTTGAAGTCTGTCCTGTTTTTTAACGCAAAACAATGACACGGTTCTAAAGCCCTCGTCATGCAAGTGATTGACACACACCTGCACACACAGCTGCAGCTACAACCACAAATTACCAGTTTACACCATTAAATTTAAAAGGATGATGTGGATCAACAGAATAAAAGGGTCGTTCATTAAAACACACGCAATAAAAATTTCTACCATTAGCTCAGTTGGAAGCCATTTAAATGAAGGCCCTCCCACCGAAGAGTTTTCACTTGATTGACATTTCCCTCCCTCTTTCTTGGCCTGTTAGGGTGAGACATCTTGTACCCATTATTTGAGCATGGGTTTTGGTGACTTCATATAGTACTTGGTGATAATGGTGTAGCATTTCTCCACACACCTTCTGCATGATGAGAGATTTATTAGATGCAGAAAGTTGTTCTGCAATAGGTTCTCAACCTCTGGGAAAAGTGGAAACCTATTTATCTTCTAGTCAGTAGGAGCTGGTTGGAAGCCTTAGGCAAGCCACGAGGTGGTCTTATGTCATTGTGAATCTGTACTTTGATTTGATCATTATTTTGTGAGAAAAAAAGGACTTAGCATAAATAGGATGATCCATAGTACTACAGTCACACTAGGGGAAACAGTGAGACTGCAGCATGACCAAAATTATTGTGACTGTGTGCAATGAACTTGTGATCTTGTTGCATTTGAAATGGTTGCTTCAAAGATGGGGACAAGGTCTGCGACCACGTGCAGTCAGTTGCTTTCTTCAACGTGACTTTGATATGTCAAGATGGTCAAAAATGGCAATGAGTCAGTCTGCTCTCAGTCTGCTACCAGCTTGTGATTCAATTGGGTCAAGTTGGCAGTTACATGCAATCTTTGATAATAGACCAATTAACTGTGATAAATTGGTGAAAGTTGCAAATCTGTTGCCATCTACAACAGATTTATAGGCGGCAACTCTGTAACATTAAACAGAAATTCAGATTAAACAGGAATTCACATTGACTACTTACACTCAGAGTCCAGCTACAATCTCATAGATTTGAAACAGAAATTCAGAAATTGCTCCACGAACAGTTACATATTTGCTGCAGGATGGCAGTTTAACTACAAATTAGGCTGGCAACTAGCTGAATCAAGTCCCCTACTGCAAAGAGACACAACACAGACAAGTTGAGCTCATCAGCTCAGACTGACTCCGATTAATTGCAATGTGTTGGCAGTCTGTCTACAATCACCTTGCGATCGAAAGTTGACCAGAGGTTGACCGTGCAATGCTTTTGGTCGCAAGACCATTTGGTTGCCATAACGACATGCAATCGTTTGCCGAATGAGAAAAAATTCACTGCAATCACCTGGCAACCACAGATTTATCCTACTCACATGGAGGTTGCCATTCTATTTTTACATACATATACAGGCGTTGCCCTAGATTTGACATTATTGTCATTTAGCAGTGTAAGAATCTCATTGTCAGCAGCAAAGATATTAAGGTGGAAGAGTGATACTACTTTGGAAGCAATGCAATCAATAGTTGCACCAAATGAAAAACAAACACCTAGTTGGTAACAATGGTGGATGAAAAGTCAGTAAATTACTTCTCAAATTCTGACAAAATGATGTCAGGGCTCTGCCTGCATGTAAAGAAAGTTCCTCAGATCATAGCTTTCCAGCCTTCTTGACATCAGATGTAGTTTCCTTTTAATCTTGTTGACTAAAGCAATCATAGTGATTACATATTTATCATTGCCCTGCAGTTCTAAATTAAACTCCTTGAGCAGGTCATTGAGATCTGTCAGGAACACTAAATCCAAAAGCTACTGCTGAATATTCTGCATGTTTGGAAAGCTTCAGAAGATTTTGGGTTTCAGGCAGTAATTCAGTGAATCTTGCCAAAAATTTAACTCTGCTTAGCCACCTAATGCCTGTGTGCAGCAAAATAACCTTCTCTGTAGGCTCCTGCCTGAATGGAATACATAATCTTTGCTACAACATCCATCATCTCTGTCATATTTAAAATGTTCACCCTAAAATGTTTACTCGTGAATTACACAATGATAATTATGGAAGCCTGGAAAAGATTCACCTTGTTTATAGAAAGCAGTGAACCCACTAGTGTGACCTGGCATCACTTATGGAGATCAGCTTAAACTGAATTAAAAAAACACTCACAGTGTCATTTAGTTTCTCCTCAGCATCCTTTGCCATTCCCTCATTGCTTTGTAACACTTTTTCAGGATAGTTGCTTGTCTTTGCAACCACGACTTCCCTTTTGTTGTTAAAGTAACAAAAAAGTGTGTTTATCCTTAATTCTTTTAAACAGCTTTAACATCCTTCAAAGCTTTCTTGTTCTTTAGGGAAAATGTGACTGATGCAGTAAGATGTCATCATGTCAGCCTGTCCCTTGGCAGGGTGGCATGTAAAATCTGACTGTGTTGCTTACTAACCCTTCAGTTCCTGTGCTTTTCGAGTGCATAGAGCTGTTTTGCCTGCACTGTTTGGAAATGCCAAACCTACTTGCTCTCTTTCGCTGCGCCAAGCTGGCATTGCATATGAAACGCATGAACTTTGAAAGTTTTAGATTTATGTGTTTTGGATTCTGCCATATTTGTGTTTGTTTGCTTGGCTAGCTAAGTAGTCGATTGCGGACATCTCTCAACCTATTGAGTTTTAAAACAGTGAATAAATTAAAGTGTACACATGGAAAAACACAAATAACATTTTCTCTTGTAGCTCTGGGCAGAGTACACTATTCATGATAACTGAGAATCAGTACTCGATTGCAGTTGACTGGATGGTTGGGCACCCCTCCTGTATCCTTTATATGATAGTCTTTGTCATAATTTCAGTAGATTCACATAATCTGCACATGATTGTTAAACTGTATACTCATTATGGCTCATAGAACTACAGCATTATTAATTCACAGTTTTATTTTGACAGTGGATAAAGCATTTGAAATCAATCTAGATGTGTAATCTCATATCTTTTCCATATGCATTTGTATTTCCTTCTGTGATTTTATTATAACTTGACTAAATATACAGTCAATGGACACTTTTTTAGGTACCCCTGTTCAACTTATTAAATATCTAATCAGCCAATCACATAGTAGCAACTCAATGCAATT
Organism: Heterochromis multidens; assembly: GCA_015108495.1. NCBI lineage: Eukaryota > Metazoa > Chordata > Actinopteri > Cichliformes > Cichlidae > Heterochromis > Heterochromis multidens. The sequence goes on along the minus strand of VUQS01022448.1, from coordinate 22,830 downwards.
AGGCATGTAGATATCATCAAGACGACCTGTTGAAGTTCAAACTGAGCATCAGAATGGGGAAGAAAAGGGATTTAAGTGAATTTGGATTTTCGCGCACAGCCATCTCTAGGGTTTACAGAGAATGGTCAGAAAAAGAGGAAATATCCAGTGAGTGGCAGTTCTCTCTGTGAAATGCCTTGTTAATGCCAGAGATCAGAGAATGGCCAGACTTCTTTGAACTGATAGGAAGGCAACAATAACTCAAATAACCAGCAGCTGCAATCAAAGGATGCAGAAGAGTGTCTCTGAACACACAACACGTAAAACCTTGAAGCAGATGGGCTACAGCAGCAGAAAACCACACTGGGTGCCACTCCTGTCAGCAAAAGTGTCGACAATGGAAGCAATTTGTTTGACATTCACCTTCAAGCAACTACAGGCGAAATATCCACTGGTGACGTGAAGTGGGCGAAATCTGAAATAAACTTTTATATACTTCCAGCCAAGCGACCAAAGTGACTAACAATGAGAGTGCAGGATACCGTTGATTGACATATGACCTAGTAGTAAATACGTTAGATGGTTACCTAGGCAACCAGAACCTAGAATGTCAGCAAGCCACCAGCCGTCAGCTTCAAAGTGATGTGTGATGAGCGAATCGTTTTCAGTGTGGACGCAGCTTAAGAACAGGAAACTGAGGCTATCAAAATTGGACAATAGAAGATTGGAAAAACGTTGCCTGTTCTGATGAGTCTCGATTTTTGCTGCAACATTTAGATAGTAGGGTCAGAATTTGGAATAATTAACATGAAAGCATGGATCCATCCTATCTTGTTTAAATAGTTCAGGCTGACCATTTCCATCCCTTTATGACCACAGTATACCCATCTTCTGATGGCTGCTTCCAGCAGGATAACGCACCATGTCACAAAGCTCAAATCATCTCAAACTTGTTACTTGAAAGTGACAATGAGTTCACTGCACTCAAATGGCCTCCACAGTCACCAGATCTCAATCCAATAGAGCACCTTTGGGATGTGGTGGTACAGGAGATTTTCATCATAGATGTGCACCTGACAAATCTGCACCAACTGTGTGATGCTGTCATGTCAGTATGGACCAAATCTTTGAGGAATGTTTCCAGCACCTTGTTGAATCTGTGCTCTGAAGAATTAAGGCAGTTCTGAAGGCAAGAGAGTGTCAAACCCAGTACTAGCAAGGTGTACTTAACCAAGTAGCCAGTGAGTGTCGGCTGAACTGATTGAGACAAAATCACACTGGGAATTTATTAAACTCAATGATTTTAGATTCAGATAAAATGTGTATAAAATAGTGACTACATGTACTGTAGTACTGCATACTGTAAACAGGGAGTGCTGAAGTTCATGTTCTGCCTGTGTGGGTTCTCTCTGGATACTTTGGCTTCCTTCCACAGTCCAAAGACATGCTTGTTAGATTAATTGGTCATTCTTTTTATTTATTTTTATTTACCCTTTATTTATACAGGTAATCCCATTGAGACTCAATGTCTCAATGAGCGACCTGTTTCAGAAAAGCATATAAAATTACAACAATAAAATTGAAACAATAAAACAGCGAAAATTGCCAAATGTTTACACAATCATGTTAAGAACAAGAACAAGTTCCCAGTAATGATTTCACAAAACTGTTTATACGTCTTTTAAACTCTGCAAGCGAAATCAATTGAGAGAGCTGCACATCCTTCTGTAATGTATTCCATGAAGATGGGGCAGAAAAAGAGAATGAATTTGTCCGAGCTCTGTACGAACTGATGGAATGGTGAAAGTAATGAAGTCCTAAGACTGAAGACTAAGACTAAATTGTTTACACAACATGTAATGTGATAAATAAGAGGGGAGTAAACCACAAATAGATTTATAGATAAAATGATACCAACGAACCATCCTGCGTGAGGCCAGTGAGGACCAATCAACCAGAGAATATAAAGTACAGTGTTGTGTTAAAGGTTTACAGCCAGTTATAAATCTTAATGCCGCACGATAAACAGAGTCCAACTTGGCCTTAGGTGTGAATGTGAGTGTGAATGCTTAATTTACTGCTCACTACATAGTTCAGAGTCCAGTGGGAAAAATTATGAATACTAGTTGGTACAAACAATAACAAGTATGTTAGTATAATATTGGGAAATAACAAGAAATTATAATATACAGTAGAAATGCAAAGCCCAGTTTAAACTTCCAGTATGGGTTGTTTGATCATGGATATTTTACTGTAATTTACAGTGTTTGTGTGTGCGTACACCACAGGCGGTGTGCTCATATGGCGAGCTGGGTTTTAGGGTGTCCGTATGTTGTTATTTGTGTGGTAGACTGGTGAGCCAATCCCCAATCTGGTCTAATGTAAGCTGATTATCTCTCTCTCATACGCTGTCTCTTCATGGAGCCAAAAACACATGTAAACAACACACACAAACAAAAACACACACAGTTGGAGTCTAGGGCAAAGGGTGGGTCAGGACATCAAAGTTCAAGCAGAGGTAAGAGTGTACACAGTGAGAGGCCAGCATGGGCTGACAGCAAGGGAGTCTTTCTTTTTATATAGATATGAATGAATGTAAATGTCTCATGCCAGGAGGGTACTGCCTTTTTTAATACTCTTTTTGTTCTTGAGCCAGAACATAGACACGATTAGAGCTCCCAGTACCGGCCTCCCTACTCCCACACGCACCCAACTAAAACCAAACACTCACACAGTTTTCCTTTCTTTCTTTTGATATTCTATTAGCTGTCTGATCCTGTGTTGGTCTGACAGGATGAGATTTTTGTGTGTGTGTGTGTGTGTGTGTGCAGTGGGAGAACCTGACTGGTAGCAGTATAAAAAACACACCCTCCACACAAGCCAAACCCAACCGAAAATGTCACCTGTCAGACCTTGAGTGTTTTTTAATGACACGTGCGTTTGATAAGTTTGATAAGTCTGTGTAATAAGCGTATGACAGAAGAAAGTAAGGTGAGAAAACAGTAATGTGAAAAGTGCAACTAAACCTGATTTTAAAATGTCACCTGCTGCACAAGTTCAAACGCACACAAGCTTGGGATGTTTTGATCTCGATGAGTAAGGAATAAAAGGACAGAAAGGGAAAGAGACAAGTGCCATTTTTAGGTCATATTAGTGACCAGAAAACTGCATAATATCCAACTTAGGGCCAAGGATGTCTCACATTGTCTCAAACCTTCTTCTTTTCATGTTTCTGCAGTCTACTTCTATCATTTAGGGCACCAACAGTTCCTTCTCTAAGATCGTTGCTGATGTCTTTCCTTCTTTGGCATTGTGTTAACACACACCTGAATGCTCCAGAGCACCAAACAGTGGAAACTTAAGCTTTCATAGAGGTGATCACACTTGCTGATGATCAATTAATCAAGTGCATTTGATTAGCAGGACCTGGATGCTACTGACCCTCTTAAATCCTATGGAAGCAGTAAGGCTGTGCTTAATTTTTTAAGCTATTTCAGCATTTTGGCCTAATATTTGTTAAATAATAACACAGGGTAACATGAAGTGTTGTTTATCTGAGGTTGTATTTAATTTTAAGACCTGTTAAGAACCAGATGATTTTTCATTATGTCCTGATATGTAGAGCCTTAGAATTGAAAGAGTGTACTTTCTCTAATGCAGCTTTACACAGCTAATGCAGGAGCTGCTTGCAGCTTTATTAATGTTCAAATTTGTACTTACAGAACCTTTAAGGGCAGTCTCCCTGTTAAAAAGTCTATAATAGTTGGTAAATACATTTATCAACTTAATCGTTCTGCATCTGAACTTTGCGTATATACAGCCAGTGGGTCAGCTAAGGCAGAGTCTTTCATACAGCTCAAATCATACACAGAGCCGTTTAAAAGGACGTTCTAAATATTTTAAGGAGATGTGAAACAAACTGTAAGTGTGAATATGCTTATAAAATATTTCGGAGCTAAGTGTTCAGAGTGCAGCACATAGTGACTGAACTCTTGCTTTCACTTGTTTGTTCTTGTGGGTCAACAACAAAATGTTGTTTCTTTTCCTTTGTATCTGATGTGTTCTACTCCATTAATCTTTGTCGGGACACTGGTGTCAACACTCCTCACAAGCTGCAGTTGATTGATTTTTTTTTTTCCCTCTCTTACTGTTGTTACATATTTTTAAAAGCAGATACAAGGCTGATTATGTAACAGAGTTGGTGCTTGTTGAAGTTTAGATAACATTCACCAACTGGTGCCTGATTTCTGTGCAAAGCAACACAGTGTCTACAAATGTCTACAAAATAAACAAGAAACAAAATTAATTAAGTTTCCATTCCATGATTGTTCGCCAAGAAAACTTAGCATTGTCTAATGTGTTTGTACACAGGGTTATGAAGCGAGGTTGGACCCATTCAGGTGGAACGCTAGTTTGTGTCACTCTGTTGATGTGAAAGGGTTAAGAGAACATGAGAGAACTGAAAAGTTAATCACCATATTTGAAGTAAAAATTGTTTCGAGGATTACGAGAGGCAACAAAAAGGGCCAGGGGTTCCCATTGTATGAGCCACTGATGAATAGGTATGGACAGACAAAGGTTACCTAACTGAAGACAGTTTGATATTACTTGTGTGCATGCTCATGGCATTGAGAGGAGTGTCTGGGGTTTTTTTTTATACCCTCTGCTTGCTTCTTCTTGGCTGGATGGTCTCATTCTTGATTCAAATGCAGTGTTTTGATGTGAGTCCGTATATACGTCAGTGCCTGACTGTGTGTAGAATGTATGTACCTTCATCTGAGCCCATGTGCATGCGGAGAAGCCTGCATATACTTGTATGTACCTGCAATAATTACTCTTGCACACAGTAACAAAAATTAGACTTGGCAGTTATGAAGAATGAATCATAAACATGTGAGAGAGCACACACACACACATGCACGCATCAACATGCACACACCTGGGGCTGTATTACAATAATGATAAGACGACTTGCAGGTGGTAGGATGGGAGTGAAGGAGAGACAAATGATCGATGGTGAATGAAAAAAGGATCCTTTTGTAACAAGGAAGTACTTTGTGGGAAATTAGTTATGTGCTCACTCATGTGGTTTTATTTCAATTCCTTGTTTCCAGTGGCAACCACAGAAACAATACACAAATCAGTCCGCTGTTGCCCACACATATGTGTTAGGTAATATGTCGAGCCGCAATGTACAGAGTCAAGAAGCCTTCACAGCCAGCATGTGAGGTATTAGGACAGATCCAAGTTGAAGTTCACATTACCACATCAAACAGACTCTCTCTGTCTCTGCCTTGTCTGTGTTGTGTACATATTAGTTACACATTAGAGCTTTCAACTTTAGGGGACCTTTGTTCAACTCTAATGCAGGCTTAAATTTATTGTGGGGCTCATGACAACATGATAAACAAAAACCAACGATATTAGTATGCATTTCCGTGTGTCAGCGGTCTCCCTCGCACAGACACACAATATGACAAGTTTATCTGGTAATCAACAAATCCTTGTTGAAGCAGTAGCATAGCAACACACACACACACACACACATGAAACAAAGAGATGCTGTTTTTTAAGAACTGAAATTTACAAGCTGGAAAAACAAATGCATTTTCATTTCCTATGAGTTAATTCAGTTAGCTTCAAAATGATGTACTTGATTTGTGCTTTCTACTTGTGTGTGTGTGTGTGTGCATTTCCATGTGTGCGTGCATATGTGTGTGTTTTGATGATCGCAATCACTGTTATGGCGTCCCTGACATGGTTACCAGATAACCGAAAAGCAAAATATATACAGGCAGGTGTTCACATGCACACACACACACACACACACACACACACACACACACGCATACACACAAATGCAGACTTTTCCAGTAAAGGATTATAGTTAGCTGATAAAGTATTGACAGAAGCTGATTGACAGATCTTATTAAGGTGCTCTTAGTTATTACTGAAGTATTTAACCAGCTGTTGGCAGGACCCTATTATGCGTTTTAGTTTTAGAAACATGGAAAAGCTGTAAATGCACTGTGTGTGTGACTCTTTGTGTGTTACACTCCTTTTTATTCAAAGAAAAATGGCTTTGTGCTTTGAATGTCCTGCCATGCTGTTGATCAAAACAGTCTTTCAACTCACACAAACACACGCACATATACACACACACATACACACACAGTGGGTGAACAGATGACACTTTGATATGGGAAAGCTTTTATGTCACTTTCAGTGATGACAGAAAATACCACTTACGCAAATAAAGTAAATATGAGGCCACATCCACACTGACATGCACTCATTTCACCTTGGCCGCTGTCAAAGGGCCTGCAGCGCTAAATTCTGGAAATTCATTTGAAAATTACAGCTCTAATCTGATTAACTCTTGTGGTTAAACAAGGGATCACACCAAATTATTTTGGCCTTTTTTTTAATTTTATTGCGAGGGCATCAGTAATGATTACCTTGAAAACAAAGGTTGTGCTTTTAGAAAAAGGACAACAGATAAAACAGCAAATGCAATAATCACACAGTTAATCACTAAAACAAAAGAGGCAAAGAGGCAGTGAAACATCGTAAAGTCTGGCCTTAAGGCCATACGTATCTCAATCACACTTTTCACCCACTAAAATCTAGGTTAAACAGACATAATGACACAGAACATTTTGTATAGTCAGCAGCTGAAAATAAGCCTGCCGGGGGATTATAAGTTTAGCTTTGTAACGTTGACCTTCAAACAAACCTCCAAAAACACAGAGGAGCACAAACTTGTAAACTCTGACACATACATGCCCACAAACGGGAAATATTTGATTTGGTCGGTCACGGTAACACTGCGGCTGACATCAGCATTGTTGATGTGTGTGCCTGACTGACTGACTGTGTTTGGCGTGTCCTGTGTGTCCTGTGAGTGTGCGTGGCACGTCTTGATGAGGCGCTTGATTTAGTCTGCTGGTTTGGGGTACTCTAATCCACCACGCACTTGTGGTACTACCTAGTTATTCCACTGACAGCTACTGCTTTGGGAATTGGAGCTGGAGCTCACGCACACATTTGTATACAAAATACACACAGACAAAATTTACACACACACACACACTTCTTGAGGCAGGCTTCATTCTGATCTCGCTTTGGGACTGGTGGGGACAGATGGGTGAACAGTGGGAGTCTGGGCTGCCATCACTCCAAGAGCAAAGGCACGCAGGCATAAATACACACATTTTATACAGAAAGGATCACAGACTTGGTCAGAAAGTGGCACACATACAAACAGACAGGCTAAAATGCTCAAGGAAACAACTAACTCGCACGATCTCACACACACACGCATACTTATTTAGTTGTAAACACACTGTGTCTCAGAATTAAACAGTGCTTCTTCAAAAACACACACACACACACACACACACACACACACACACACACACTCTGTATAACTAGAAGCATGCATAACACCACCCATTCTCACACATTGAGAGAAAAATGTGCTTTTATTTGACCAATTTCAAGCAGATATGTTACACGAAAGAACCAGAGCTGGTTTAACTATCATAACAAAACACGAGCTTTCAGTTAGGTGATAACTGGATGTGACCTGAGTGGTAAAGGAACTGAAAGCTCTGAATCACAAGTAAATTGAGATTTAAGCTTGACTGTCTTTACCATAAATCTGCTCATGTCTTCTGTGGTCACAAAAGTCATAATATTGAGTTCATGAGTCATTCAGGAGAAATGGATCGACGTGAGTGCATAAATTTAGACTTTTTTGGTTGGTTGGAATTGGTGTTTCCTGCACTCTGTGTCCAATTCTTGTTAGGCTGTTACACAAACTGACTTTTTGATCAGAATCAGAATCAGCTTTGTTGGCCAAGTATGTACACGTACGAGGAATTGGGCTCTGATTAGGCACATGCTGTTGTAGGGCTAACCATTCACGGGTCATCTAAATTACTTATATGTTTAACCTTATTATAGTTTGATATATTTCAGATCAGTCTACTGCAGAAGCAGATGGCTAGCATCAGTATCTTGGAAACATATCTCTCACAATGTCAAATTGTTCATTCATAGCTTGTTTTTAAAATGGCTTGCTTCCATTTCCTCAGACATTAAAAATCATCATCATTACATTACATTTGCATTTGAATTGACATCATCATTACATTTGATATATATTACCCCTATTGTATTTTTCTGTTGTCATTTGTAACCTGCAGTTTACATATTCCTCCACACTGTGGAAGAATGTATACTCTATGCATATATCTTTATATGCGTTTATCTTTATTCACTATATATTTAACATAAGTTAGATTTTTTTTCCATGTATCACCACTTTAAAATACCATCAGTATTGATGTTTCTTTGTCATCTAGTATTGTCTCTGTGCCCCTCGTAAATCAGTTTTTTGTTGCTTTTTTTTTTTTTTTTTTTTTTTTTTTTTTTTTTTTTTTTTATTTTTTTTTTTTTTTTTTTTTTTTTTTTTTTTTTTTTTAATTCTGATAAAAAATAAAGCAAAAGAACTTGATTTCAACACAAATACATGTGTGCTGCCAGGTTCAT
>VUQS01022448.1:0-11454 GCA_015108495.1 Heterochromis multidens | reverse complement strand
ATGTGAACTGTGTACATAGACGGCAACAGATTCGCATTTTTTGCAGATTTCTCGGTTAATCACTGTATTTAAACAGATTACATGTAATTGCCAACTTGACCCCATTCAGGTGCAAACTGAAAGCAGACTAATAGTAGACTGACTACATGTCGTTGCCATTTTATTGCGATCTTAGTGCCCCAAGTCTCTTTGAAGACGGCAACTGACTGCGAGTGGTCACGGACCTGTTGCTTGTCTTCGAAGCAACATTTTCAAAGACAACAAGATTGCAAGTTCATTTAACATAGTCGCAATAATTTTGGCCATACATCTCTACTTGGAAACATTTTTCAGAGAAAACTTACGTACCAAGGTCTTGGTAAAATCGCAGATTTTGTGCAATTTACTTTTTCTTCTTCCTTTACAGACTGGTGATAGCAGCTGGCATGAAGGAGAAGGCAGAGCAGAAACTTGGAAAAGAGAAGCAGCAAGGTGAAATTCACAGGTAAATATATGACCAGAGAGGAACAGCAAAGAAAAATAAAATGGCATGAGCATGGGAGAATATGGTTATGTGTTAAGGATTTTGTAAAGAAGCTAAAAACAGCTTGAAAGTTAAATTTTCATCCTGCCAAAGTAGGGACAATATGAGAAATGTTGGTGTGCACCACCCAACTTGGCTGTTTACTCCTGGACCAGATACATGGCAGGGAAGTCCAGGGCAGATGGGAAACAACTGTGTGAGATGATAGCAGAAGGACAATGAAACAGAGAGTGGGAAAACAGAAGAGAGAAGGTTAATTCAGTTGACCCAGTGGTTAATTCCAGGAAATAGAAAAATAGGATGGAAAACCCATGAGCGGCTAATAACAGGACAGGAGCAGTTGGGAGAGGCAGAGGTAAAGAGAGTGGGAGAAAGGAGATGACATGTCAGAGAAAAAATGCATCTCAATCAGGCTGCAAACACTGAAAGCTGCTAAATGAGTAAACCAGTGTGGGGAGCAAACACGTGCAGTCTCTTTCTCTGCGTTTCTATTTTTCCACTGTCTTAGGACTTATCACCAATGACAGATCTGGCCCATATCTGTTCCTCCATTTGGTCCTGTCAGTTTTATGATTTATGTCATCTGACATTATAAAACTGGCTCTCGTGAGAAGCAATGCCCATGCTCCCCTTCACCCTCCACCCTGCACGCACATGCACACTCACAGCCACTGCAGACCAGCTCAAGGTCTGCCCTCTCGTCCTGTCCTGTCTCGTCTCGTCACAAACTCTGTTCATTTTTTATCACCTTAAACCGCAAACCTTGAATAAGAAAAACAACCACTCAACCCTGCAGAGCTCTCAAAAACGGTCACATCATTTTGCACGTAAAAACCCAGCCATGCTCATGATAATAGAAAATAGGAAACTGTTCAGCATCCTCTCACCCACATGTTCCTTCAAAAGTGGGCTCAGAATAACAGAATGTTCTATTCCATTGCTCTAGTTTTCCATGCTTTACATTGGTCTGTGTGTGTCTGTGTGTGTATATGCAGATGTGAGTGAGGGCTAGTGATCTTTCATGTTCCTCAAAGTGCTTTTCGTCTGAACATATTTCTTTGAGAGTGAGAGAGATTTAGGAGTGAGAGAGTGCCGAACACCACAACACACTTCTTTTTTTTTAAGGACTTTGTGGTTATTTATCCTCAGCTGCCCTCTGTCATTTTTTTAGCTTTCAATTATTATCCTGCCTTTTATGTTTCTCCAATATTCTCTTACTGGTTTATTACCCGCTATACGTTGCCTACATCTGTAAAATTGTCAATACATGACAGAGCGAGAACCAAAGAATTTAAGCAATTTTCCGTCCATGAGTCAACATTTAGGAGAAATTGAGAAATCTATGCCTGCATCTGACCTTAAGTAGCCACACCTGCTGACACTGGTTAAAGTGAAGGCCAGGTTAAGATTTATGATAACCGTTTAATACTTAAGTGGGAGCTTTACTGACCTCTCGAAGTTTCTCATAAAGTATTGTTCAGTGTTGTGAACATCAGCTACTGTTCATGTGTTCAGCTGCTAGAGAGGGGAGGGACTGTGTGCCTGTCTGTCTGCAGTTCAGCTGTGTGAAGTGGGTGTATCTTATATCCCCGTGTTGGTCTTGTTCCTGTAGTATCATAATAATGTCGGTCCAGGATCTGCATTGCAACTGAATAGTCACGTTGTTGTGATGTCATAGCTGTGCAATATGGGGGAAAAAAGGAAAAAATGCCTTTGTTTATATAAAACTCTCTTCTGGAACAAATAATAAGCATTTCAAGTGTTTTTTTTATTAATTTATACAATATAATAAATTTTACAAATTTATGTTACTCATGTTGGTTTGCTTAATAGCATAATAGCCAAATTCTTGGCTACTGCTAACTGAATGCTCAAACGTCATTGGTTAGTTGCGATGTTGATCCTGGACCAACATTATTATGATGATAGAGGAACAACACCAACACGGGGATATAAGATCATGTGTGTGCCAACTGGAGGAGGTGAAGACAGTACTGTTGGTATTGATACTGTTGTAAATGAGTATCTAACTTAATAATAATTTTTAGTATTGATTAGTATCTGACTATCATTTTTTTTTTGACAACCCTACCAGTCAGCCTAAAATGTTTCTCCTTGTATAGATGGAAGAGAGAATAACATTTAGTTAAGATCTCTAGCTAGACTGGAACATAAGATGTTGCTCATAATGACTTTAAATTTGCCTCTAAGATGTTACCCTAACATTCAAAAGCATTTGCGTAGCAGTTTTAACCACTCGTAGTCTCAAAAAATGAAACTATCATTTCTTTGTTCCAACATTTTATATTGTTTTTATAGTGTTTTCTATTAAATATAAAGTTTACATAATTTGCAAGTTATATTTTTCTTTACAATTTTCTTAAAAAAATTTTAATATCTGGTTTTTACAGTATGTTCTTTGTTTCACACCAGGGAACAACACCACAGTTTATTTTTCTCTTTATCACACTGATAAACTCCACTGGAGTAACAGCCTTAGTTTGTAAAGGAAGGAGTGAGACAATTTCCACCCTTAGTTTGTGATACAAAACTATGATCTTTCCTTCCGCACCATTAAAAGTTAATGTCTGGTTCACACACTATGCCCCTATCTTTATACAGACGGCTCCTTTTAGAGGTTCAGATATTATAACCAAATGTGACAAAGCAATGAAATACTGTCAATTTATTTAAAAAAAAAAATCAAAGGCTGTTCTGGAAATTGTTTCATCTGAGCTTTAAACTATTTCAAGCTGTCAGTTTGTGTGTGTTTGTGTGTTTCAGAGGTGTTTGTGTGCGGCAGCATCAGGCCCTGCGAGCAACTCTCTCTTTGCTCCGCTCCTCTGGCAGCGGGCTCACAGATGTACGGGGTTTTCTCAGCCAGCTGACAAGGGCCTGGCAGGCCTTCAGGTCTCAGATCATGCAGCACAGCACACAGGTGTACTCAGGTAATACATACTGTACATGCGCATACACAACACACACACACCAGGTTAAAGGAGTGAAAGAGAAACAAAGGTTTATATGTATGAGAGTCATTTACAGAACAGTAAAGCAGAGCATGTGTTTTTGTAGAGTGCTAAAGCGGACATGAAAGAGGCAGAAAGAGTTGAGCAAATAATCTCTCAACAGGAATAAATATTAGTTTAACTGTGCTGTGGACTCTTTTAGCAGCACCCACAATGCATGTATCATAATGTGTGTGCGTGTCTATGTGTTTACAGTTAATACACAAAGTCCAACAATCTTTAAAGAGATGTCAGACAGGAATAAATGTGTGTGCATGTCTTTATGGGTCCATGTGCTTAGAGTCTGTAAACTGATGAACCTCCTACTATAAAATTTAAATAGATGTAAGCAAGTGAAGCAAGACTGCAGGCAGCGTGTATGTGTGCGTTTTGTGTGTGTTCAGCGCTGACAGTAAATGCCTGAAGGAGAGTTAACCTCCGGCTCACCTCATGGGTGGGTCTTTTTCCCTCTGCTGCACGTTCCAAACAGCTGCGACGTGTAAGTGTGTGTGTGTGTGTGTGTGTGTTTATGGCAGAGAGAAAAAAGAGAGAGAAGGGGTTTGATAGAGGAAGTCAAAGAAAGTGGTCTAGTGTCTGTATAGATGTCGTGTCAATGTGTTTGCTCAGTGACGTGTTCGTGAAAGGCAGCTGCTGCATGAACCAACGGATATAATAAAATACACTGAGGAATGCACACACTGACGCACACACACACACACACATGTGAGTAAATATACACAGTACATATGGTCTGCAAAAACAAATCTTCTGTAAAACAAATGTACACATTTAGAAACCTAATGTAGAGCAAACACTCTGTGTTTTGTTCTAAACATTGATCTCATCTTTCAAAACAATTCAGCTTCTTGGTTTCTGATTATAGCAATACTGCCATTTTATACTTTAGGCCTCAGTCACACGGGCCTAGAGACCAGTCAGCCATTCCCAGGCAACCTCTGTTTGTTAGGCAAAAAATGTGTATTTCCTAGCTGGTTGGTGAGTGGTTGCTGGAGGTTGCTGGCTGTCATTGGGTGAAATCAGTTGCAAAGAAGATGCTGTACCAAAAACCTGCTTGTGTTTGTTTTGGTCACGAGCATATTGCAGTAGTCACCAATAGTGGCAAGCAGTGTGTTCTTCTATGCAAACTACTGGCAACCTTCTAGCGACCAAACCAATTGCAGGGAGCGCTGTATACCACTTTATAACCAATTTCACATAGTGACTGCCAGCAATCTCCAGCAACTATTTGCCAACCAGTTGGCAAGTAGTTGCTGGTAGTTGTAGTAGTTACATACTTTTCCCAACATAATTTTCACAAGCAGCCAGTGGTTGCCAGGGGGGTGGCCAAGTGATCTCTACTGCGTGACTAGGACTTCAGCAATTGATTTCACAGACAGCCAGCAAACACCAGCAACAAATCAGCAACTTACTGGGGAATACACATTTTTCCCTAGCAACCAATGGTTTCTAGGGGGTTACTGACCGGTCTTCAGGCCTGTGTGACTGGGGCCTAAAGCAGCAGTTTGTAGTCAGTGTAAACCCCGTCTTATCTTACATAATCTAATCCTAATGGTTTGGATGTGTGTATCAGATCAGTTTAGTGACTAAGGTTCACCAGTTACTGTATGTTTTGTTTTGTTTTGTGTAGTTTAAACTTAACTGTTATGTCATTTGTCCAGTGTGTTGTTACGAAAGCACAAAATAGGTTACCATGCTGTGCATCACAGTCAGGGTCGTAATATACATAAGAAACGGTTTTAACATCTTTATCTGTATATCATTCCAGAGCTTCAGCTAGCATTTATTTATTTATGTATTTATTGGTAGATAGTTTCAGTAAAATTCTAGAAATAAAAATAAAAATTAAATACCACAAGTGAAGTCATTGTGTTTGGTTCAACAAAATCCAATCCTTCAAAAGATACTCAATTTACTGTCACATAAGACACGAGAAGGTTGAAGTAGGCAACGTTTAACTGACAAGGACAAATCCCATAATTATTCAGTTATTTCCAAGAGCCGGCTCTTTCCATCAACCAGCTGGTTAATTAGTGAAATGTTTTTTAGCCCTGCTGTCATAAAATTACTGTAATTTCAAAACTGAATCACAAACCTTTGCCAGTCACCTGAATGTGACTGCAAACTGATATGGGCGTTTGTCAGCTTTTAAACTGTGCTACCTGTCTGTCAGCATTCTGTGGTTAGCGCCAAACAGCAGATGAACGGAGAAGGAGAGCAGAGAGAAACATAAGGAGGTTGCCCAATGTGAACAGATAAATGTGGTTTATGGTTAGGTGGAGAAGAGGAGGGAGGAGAAGCCTTGAGGGGGTGTGGAATTTTACAGAGAGCGAGACAGAGACACGCGGTGAGATTACAGGAAGATGAAGACATAATTTATCTGAGTTTATTTTTGTGCAGATGTCAGCAGTTGACTTGTACAACTTGACAATTAGAGTTGATGGACCCAGAGGTTTGAAAGTGTGGGATTTTGGTGGAAAAAGGTTTGAGTGTCAAATGACTAAGCGTGACTAAGGCCATACAAATGTGTGTGCATACGTGCATGCTTGTGTGCATGTATGTGGGTGTGGGTGTGTGTGACCGATCTGTGAACCACATCCATCTGCCAACACCCTGGGCCATCCCAACACCTATAGTATCTATTACCCTGGGAGCCAACTTTGTATAAGCATGAGTTGATACTGATAGGAGCAATATAAAAGCATCAAATATATGTTCACACAGTTTAGCAAATACTGCCTCCACATCTGTCTGTCTCATTTTGTCTGTTTGCCAATCAGTATGTTTATTTCCAGAGCATCTTTTGATATAAACATAGGTAAGAATTGCATTAGCTTTAAAAGGTACAATCTATTAAAAGTTTATGAATTCCATTAGGGAGGTACTGGGGTACAGCTGGTATCTAAAGGAGAACTGTAATACTGTAATAAGCCACTATCACTTAGCCATTTTCATTTCATAGCACTTACTTTCAGGGAGAACATGTAGTGCATTCTTAGTTTTCTAGTTAAGTAAAAATAATCTGGAGGTAGGAACAGTAAAACTCCTTCAGGGGTCTGCTGTGCAGCACTTACATCAGTTTTTTTTCCCCTGAAGCTGCTGTGGTTCAGAAGGTGGTATGCTTTTATTATGCATAATAAACTAGGCAGACACTCAAAAATGCATGTGGTATGCTTGAGAATGTGATATTATAGTAATGTAGACGCTAGTAAAAATTCCAGTGTGTGCATGTGTAACTGTTAAAGTAGCTGCAATTTGCAGGATCTTATGTTGTCACGCGGTCCGGTAGTGTAGGTTACTGTTACTTAGCTACGTTATGGGAGTCAGTGGGAGTTATTAGTGGCATTGCTTGTTTTAGTCCATCCTCAGCTTTAGTCTCAAGCTGTGGCAGTTGCTGCATGTTTGCGAAAGCAGTTTTAAACTGTGTTTATGTAAATCACATGTAAAACATGTTGAAGCTTTGCCAAAGATAATCTGTAGTTTGACACATCCTTAGTGTGAACCCCCCTTTTATTTTCCCTAATGGTTTGTTTGTCTATCACATCAGTTTAGTGAGCAGTTAAATTAGTTAAACTGTAGCTTTTTGTCTTTTATCGTGTAACAGTTTTTTCATCCATGGAGTAAATTTTATTCTTGCTGTTTTTAGAATGCTTTTAATTCATGGTGATATGGCTGATTATGTATTTGTGGTCATAAGCAGAGTGTCTGGAGTGTTCATATATTTTCTGCACTGACTTTCTGATTTTCCCTGGTGTTGGGCTTGAATTATTTGCAGAGCTCTACTCACCCAAAGAAAATCTTGGTCAACTGAGAATGCACCTACACTTCCACCAATCAGTTTGTCACAGGGAGGCGTTATCTCAGCGTTAAAGCTACCGCAGTGTACGGTGTGCACTTCAAGCCTTATTACCCCAAGTGAATTATAAATAGGCCTAAAAAGCAAGTATATGCTCACTGAATAATTTTAATCTCATCACTTTATACTTAAATGCTAGCAACAGACTCCAGTGTTCGCCTGCCCATGTTCATATGATTTGCTGAAATTAGAAATATATCAGCTGCTGATCTAAACACAGTGACTATTGAGGGATAACGCTAACAGGTATCATGTCCTGGCAAAAAAAAAAAAAAATCCCACCACGATATAATTTTTCCATTTAAATGAGAACGGGCTACACATCCAGCTTGGTGTGGGTGGAGCTGCTGTTCACATAAGCTGGAGTCGGTGAAGCTGTAGCTGGATGCAAATGTCATCTTAAACCTGTAACTAAACCAGACATATTGAAATATGCCAGCTCCGTTATGTTGACACTCAAGCCTCAAGCCCTAAACACAGCCTAACAAAGAACAAGTTAGTTCACTGTTTTTGGATGCTCTTCCTTGTTGGTTGTTGAGCTGTTATATGCAAACTGCTGCAAAGTTTCCATTTGACTTTTTGGCCATCTGAATTAACAGAATGCAGCCACATTGATGACCTCTTTGACATGGTGTCAGTTTGTTTGGATCCAAGTAAATGCTCAGAACACATAAACACTAAATACATTGGACCTTGCAGTTTGCATTAGGTCGGGCAAGTCCAAAGTTGTTAAGGATTGAGTTCTAACATGTTGTCTGTTCATCTCTTTGCCAAAAATAATGAATCAGTCATGGATGGCTATTGATGTAGTGCTTTTCTCCCTGTAAACAAAACATCAGTGATCATCCAGCCAGGGAGGACGTGGTCAGATGAGAGCATGTCAGCCAAACAATTGATCCAGCCCTACATATTTGGTCAATATGTCAAAGGGAAGAAACATGCAAGTAAACTCACGATGAAGCTTTTTTATTTATTAATGTAATGTAATGTATTAAAGTAATGGCACTCAAAAGCAGCTATGTACTATATTGTGGTATTTTATGGAATAAATAAAATGTTCTGTGACTGCAGTACTGCAAAAACTACTACCCTAGTGACAATACTGCAAAGCTGTTCTAAAATGTCTGTAGCCAGCTGCTAGTAAGTTGCTGTAATTTTTACAGCCACCTTGTTACACTGTGTGTGTCTTTTTGTTAGCAGTGAGACACAATAGACGAGCTGCAGAGAAACTCAGACCAGCTGGTTTGCTGTCATCTCAAAACCTTTCTGCTCCATCAAGTATTTATACAGCTATTGCTGTTTGGACACGACTGCTGCTGCAGTGTTTATTTGCTAGTCTTTCTGTGTGAGCCTTTGCGGGGCTCGTGTTTCTGTGTGTTTGTGGCTTTTCGCACACACATTTTTGCCTTTGCTGTGTGTCCTTCTGAGTGTGTAGCTGTGCTGTTTTACCCTGGCAGACCTTGTCATGTCACAGTGACCAGAAAGCAATTATCGGTGTATTGCCAGTTTGAGAAGGACCTCCTACACTCCCCTTTTCCTGCTGAAAGAGAGAGAGAGAGAGAAAGGGAGAAAGGGGGAATGGAAGTTAGAGCCAAGATAAGAAACAAAAAAAAGGGCGAGAGAGAAAGAGCAAGTGACACAGAAAGAGAGGGAAAAAAAAGACTGAGAGGAGAGACACAGTGAGTGGAAGAGTGAAAGAGAGAAAACAAGTGAGGCAGAGCAAAGAAAACAAAGACGTGGAGCAGGAGAATGTCAGGCTGACATTGCTGGATCAGTTTGAGAGCTCTCCAGGCCTGCAGCCACTATGCCCTGCTGTAAATCTCCACTTCTCTGCCATTATTTAATAACAGATATTTATCATAAATAACTTGAAGACAATGTGTATTGCGTTTCTGCACATTTCTTCATAGATTTTGACATACTGTGGCAGTTACTACAACTCGCAGGAGTTCAAAATTCAAAATCAAAGTCTTCAGCTATATATGTTATTATTTTAACAATGTCCTAATGTCCTAACAAAATGTCCTAATATTAAATTAGGGTGGCTTTATAGGTGACTCTGATTGTGTTCTAAATAGCCACATTCCACAAAAGAAGTAACAACATGAGCTTTTTTATCATAGTTATCTGATAAATATGGCCAGGGAATTCACATTTCTAGCCAACCTGAAAAATCTCTTTTATGCTTTTAATTCCAGCAGGACTGATTATTGCATAGCCACATAACTTAACAGTAGTTTATGGTAGTAGTCCTCAAAGCCATGGTTTAACTTAGTGAACCAACCATTAGATGGTAAGGTAGAACCTACAGTTAAGTCCAAAAGTCTTTGGACAGTAATACTTTTTTTTTGTAGTTTTACCTCTGTACACCACCACAGTAGATTTTAAATCAATCAAGATGAGAATGAAGTGCAGACTTTCAGCTTTAATTCAAAGGGATTTTTAAAAAAAAATTGCATTAACTGTTTAGGAATTATAGGCATTTTTACCCCCCCCCCCAAACACACACACACATTTTCAGAGACTCAAAATAATTGAATATTTGATTGACAAGCAGTTTATATTAGTTTAGATAACCTAACATTATTTTAAATATAATGATCGTTTTTAACACTTGTATGGAAATCCTTTGCAGTCAATGACTGCCTGAAGTCTAGAACTCATGATCACCAAATGCTTTGTTTCCTCCCTTGAGATGCTCTGTTAGGCCTTTACTGCAACCACCTCCAGTTGCTGCTTGTTTGTGGGTCTCTCTGCGTTCAGTTTTGTCTTCAGTAATTGAAAAGCATGCTCTACTGAGAGATCAAATGACTGACCTGGCCACTGAAGAATATCCCCTGCCTTTGCCTTGTGAAACTCTTGGGTTGGTTCTGCAGTATGCTTTGAGTCATTAACCATTTGCACTGTGAAGCACAGTCCGATCACTTTTGCAGCATTTGTCTGAATCTGAGCAGAGAGTATGGCCCTGTACACTTCACAATTCATCCTGCTGCCTCTATCAGCAGACCTATCATCAGTAAACACTGGTGGCCCAGTTCCACTGGCAGCCATACATGCCTGTGCTTGCTGATTATGCAATTCATGATAGCAAGTCTTTGTCATTTTATATATTTAGCTGAAGACCACAGCTGGAATGCAAATATTTACACTTATGACAGCTACATGCACAGGATCTTTCCAGTAAAAATAGTGGCGTGTTTTTCACTATTCAGACTTGAAACTTAAATGCTTTTCTCTTGCATGAGAGCCACTCTTGCGTGGAGAAAGAAAGTCCAGTGCTACAGTCTTACAAGCTGTTGGCCTGACATAAAGTCTAAATATCACAGTCAGCCATTTCCTCCATGTCTGTTTTTAATACATGTATTCACTGGCCTGGAAACCTGTTCTGTACACTGTGCAGAATAATATGATACCCCCTTACCTGTGAGAGATCATGGTAGGTTCAGATATAGTCAGTTTTATACTTGTTTTATTTTTTTAATGTGTTAAGTTCAAGTTCAAGTGAGCTTTATTGTCATTTCAGCTACATACATGTTATACAGTACACAGTGAAACGAAACAACGTTTCTCTGGAACCAGGTGCTACATATAACATTTGTGACAAAGTTACAGACTGTACATAAAGTGAGACGTGTGCGTGTGTGACATAGACTAACTACATAAGTGCGAACAGTGTAAACATGGGACACAGACAGTGCAAAAAGAACATTTAAGACTAACAAAAAAACATGTAGACAACAGGGAAGATGTACAAACAGAGCTAACCAGTGAGATGATTTGAAATGTAAGGTGCAGAAAAAGTGCAAGTACTGCTGTGCAATGCAAGTGCTGCTGTGCAATAGTGCAATGAATGTCATATATTGTAAACATAGGAGAGGTAGTGTGTGTGTGTGTGTGTGTGTGTGTGTGTGTGTGTGTGTGTGTGTGTGTGTGTGAGTGTCAGTCCAGTCCCTGAGTGTTCAGGTGTCTGATGGCCTGAGGAAGGAAGCTGTTGCACAGTCTGGCAGTGAGGGCCCGAATGCTTCGGTACCTTTTTCCAGATGGCAGCA
>VUQS01022446.1:5721-28409 GCA_015108495.1 Heterochromis multidens | reverse complement strand
TGGCCATCTCAGTCTCCTGACCTCAATATCATTGAGCCACTTTGGGAAGATCTCAAACGTGCAGTTCATGCAAGACAGGCCAAGAATTTAGAGGAACTGGAGGCATTTTGCCAAGAAGAATGGGCAGCTTTACCATCTGAGAAAATAAAGTACCTCATCCACAACTACCACAAAAGACTTCAAGCTGTAATTGATTTTAAAGGAGGCAATACATAGTATTAAAAACTAGGATATGTAAACTTTTGATCAGGGTCATCTGGATAGTTTCTGTTGTCATTATGATTTAAAAAGGGCAAACACAATTGCCTGATATTGAATGGCTTCACCCAACCACTAACCATGAGTGAAAGAAAAGTCTTTGTATTATCATTCATATTCTCTGAAAAATGGCCAAAAAATCACAAATTCTGCCAGGGTATGTACACTTATGAGCACAACTGTATATTCTTTAAATAAAGCATTTGATATGTTGTACTTGTACTATATTCAATAAAATATAGCATTGGAATGACTAGAAAATCTTCCATTCCCTTTGTACTACTTCAGAAAGTCTTGCAACTTTGTGGAAGTGGGGTGGTAGCACACTACTACACTACCAGACTCATATCTGTAGCTTTGCTCTCATACATGTTTCACAGTGCATGAAAGCTGTGATCGGTGTGTAGTGTGTCGGATGATTTGTTGAATTGAAATTCAGTACAGGAACGAGTACAAGCTGCTATCAAGCAGTCATGATAAATCGTATATATTTGTCCCATCAGCCATTTTATTTTTTAAACCATTGGAAGCTACTTAAATACATGCTTTGCTACAAAATGTAAATGTAATAGCTCCAGTAGGACTACTGTAGCAGTTTCAAGAAACTGCACACGCTTCAGTGTTTGTTTACTAAAAGTGGATTTAAGAGGGATGTCTCACGATCCATTGCAAGGAGATATCGACTTGTTTTTGCTCCATGACAAAATTTGACCAAAACCCCATTTGATTAATGACAAAGTGTATGGATGTTTTTGTGTTGTTGAACGAGACAGCTTCCTAATTTAACACTGCAACCCACAGAAGTTACCTAAAAGACATTTTAAGAGATAAAATATTGCTGATATTTAGTTTGTAAATGTGAATATGGGGTAAACCTGATTTGCTTTTTGTGATTTGAAATACCATAATCCACATCTGCCCTGGCTGCAGCAGCAATGATGTGTCCACAACTGTTGGCCATTAAGCAGCTCCACTCAAGCAGTTTGGGATTAAGATCCTTGCTGATGAGAACCTCAACAGTAGTTGTTAATGGGATGGGAGAACTCTGCCCACTCACCGCTCTTGCTTGTTTTCCCAGCTGGTCCAGGTGTCTTAGTGTTTTTAAGGTTATTTTAAACAACAGTTTCTGTAGCACCTCAGCTGCATTATGTTGCAAATAAATTAAAGATTTTAAGGCAAATGCTTTCAGCCTCCCAGGGTCTAAATATTAATGATCACATGCCTGTAAAGGTGATCAACAGAGACACTTAGAAAAAGTCTTTAAATAATGAAACAAGCTAGTGTGTGTTGTATTGTGCTCACTGAGCAGAATGTAAAAGGAGCTTTGTTCATAAATGAATACTAAACAAGGATAGGGAACATGTGTTCTGGCATGAATAGTAATGTTTACTTTAGATTCAGTTACCCTTTCTAATCTCAATTTTAAATCACATTGTTTTATTTTGAATACACTTTATATTTAATGCATTATAATAATTAATTTGCGCATTTTCCTCATTCACCGATTGTTTCTTTTGCAGATGTGGATGAGTGTGCAGCAGGGATAGCAGTGTGTCCCAGGTTCAGGAAATGCATCAACACCTTTGGTAGCTACATCTGCAAATGCCACGAAGGGTTTGACCTGCAATACATCAATGGAAAATACCAGTGCATAGGTACTGTCGCAGGGCCTCTGTTGTGAGGCTTCTACTCATAAAACTCACAAAGTTCAAAGTTGTGCTGAGATGGTTTGAATTTAAGCCAAGGTATTTTTAGTGATGCATGTGTTGTTTTTAAACCACATTATGAAGGAACACGATGAAAAGAAAAAAAACACACATGCAGAGATAAGTGGCAGAAATCCACATTTAATACTGCAATGTGACAAACTTCTACTTTACTTTAGTATTTTAATTTAATGCTTTGATGTGGTGTTCAAACAATATCCTACATTTATATGGAAAACCTATTGTTATTTTCTTGCAAAACATATAATTGGCTTAAAAAACATGATTTAGTGTAACAACTACATCAGTAGATAATATGCAAAAGGAAAATGATGCAGTAAAAAAAAAAAAAACTGCATTAATATCAGGTATTAGGAGAAATATATCCAAAATCAACTGAGGCTGGCTCATAAAGCAGGATTTTGCTGCTGTAGTTGGAGAAAATCACAGAGTAAAATTCATTGCCCATGTGGGGGTCAGATGGATCAAGTTCAATAAATGCTAAGAAAACAGGGATCAAATGAAAAATATATTGGATTGAATATACTGTATAATACACTTAATAAAGTTTAAAGTACAGTCCTGTGAAAGACAAAGTACATCCCATAATTCAGTAACTTGTAGAACCACCTCTAACAGCAATAACTTGAAGTAATCATTTTCTTTTTGACTATATCTCACGTCGTTGTGGGGGAATTTTGGCCTTTACAACGTTGCTTCAGTTCATTGAGGTTTGCGGGCATTGGTTTATGCATAGCTCTCAGTCAGGTTGAGGTCTGGACTTTGACTGGGCCATTGCAACACCTTGATTCTTTTGTTTTTCAGGCATTCTGTTGTAGATTTGCTGCTGTGCTTGGCATCATTGTCCTGTTGCATGTTTCGGCGAAGCTTTAGCTGTCAGACAGATGGCCTCACATTTAACTCTAGAATGCTTTGGTATACAGAGGAGTTCATGGTGGACTCAGTGACTGCAAGGTGCCTGGGTTCTGTGGCTGCAAAGCAAGCCCAAATTATCACCCTTCCACCACTGTACTTGACAGCTGGTATGAGGTGTTTGTGTTGATATGCTGTGTTTGATTTTTGCCAAACATGGTGCTGTGCATTATGGCCAAACATCTCCATTTTGGTCTCTTCTGTCCAAAGGACATTGGTCCAGAAGTATTGTGGTTTGCTTAGATGCAACTTTGCAAATCTAAGCCGTGCTGCCATGTTCTTTATAGATCTCTCTATAAAGAACATGGCAGCACGGCTTAGATTTGCAAGTTTCATCTTCTTTATAGAGGAAGAGGCTTTCTCCCGGCAACCCTTCCAAACGAACCATACTTCTTCAGTCTTTTTCTAATTGCACTGTCACGAACTTTAACAGGCCTGTAGAGTCTGAGATGTAGCTCCTGGTTTTTTTTTTTTTTGGCAGTTTTCTCAGCATTGCATGGTTTGACCTTGGGGTGAATTTGCTGGGATGTGTGTGTTAACACACACCTTAATGTTCCAGACCAGCAAACTACCAAAACCTCTGCTTTTATAGAGGTTCTCACACTTGCTGATGATTAATTAATCAAGTGTATTTGATTAGCAGCACCTGGCTGCTACTTACCTTCTTATTTCCTATGGATGCAGTAAGTGCGTACTTTCTTTTTCACGACTGTAGTTGTAAACTAAAACACTTAATAATATGCTGATTTAATGCACTTCTAACAAACCACTGCAAAACTAACTTACACTGTTATTGCATGTTATTGAACTTTTCTCCAAAAGTGCATTTTAATGGTTAGTATCATACTTATGAATTCCAGCCACCCAAAATGTGAAAAAATCCACACATCCACATTAGCTTGTATTACAACCCTTGTCCTATTTTATCTCTTTTTGAATAAAATTATCATGGTGATCGAGGTTAAAGGATAGCCAAGAGCATCCTGGCAGTTGCTCTTAAAATGTTTGAAAGACACTTCTCTGTATCTTGGGGAAGACTTGTATTCTAAAACAACCTTCCTAATGATTTTTCCTCTGGTATTCATAAAAAGGTTGACTGTTATCCACTTAAACTCTTTCACTAACAGTACGACATAAATTTGGAGCCTTCCTTCAAGTGGATGTGAAGCAATTAGCTTTTGATATTCTGCTTTTATGTTTTAAGCTTTCTGCACTCACACCCAGGAGCTGAATGTTGTTATGCTTCCATTATCTTTCAGATGTGGATGAGTGCTCTTTAGGTCAGAGCCACTGCAGCAGCTTTGCCACCTGCTACAACACGCCGGGCTCATACAAGTGCAAATGCAAAGACGGCTACAGGGGGATGGGCCACGACTGTAAACGTAAGACCTGAGAGAAAAACCCCGGGACCAATATTCAGTTTAGCAGCATGGAACAGGGAATTTTGTTTTTTAGGTTTCTTTGCCTGTGTCTTTAAAAAAAAAAAGCAGGGAGAGAGGGAGAAATAGGCTTGCAAGCACAGAGCTTGGACTGAAATTCCTTTCTTTGTAATGGCTGTCAGTCATTACTTGACTCACCCTGCTCCCTTATCACATGTGCCCAGAGTGACTTGATTTTTTGACATGTGGCCGGGATAATAAGGCCACAAAGAGGAGTCATCATCAATTGTGATTTTTTTTTTCCCCTAGTAGTCGGTCTTATTCTGCTCACTGACTCACAGTTCATTAGTCTGTATCTGCACTTTTTACAGCAGCTCAGTGGACAAAGAGTCATTTATTCTCCACAGTTATTTAACCAACCAACAGGCACAAATCATGTAACATTCCACAGAGCAAAGTGGATGCCTCCTGCAAATACTTTACCCCGTCATCCTGCCCAAAGGGTGTGAGCCACAAGTGCTCAGGGAGTCACGTTGCAATATCCTATTTGTGTATCACGTATCAAAGTCGCCTCCAACCTGAAAAGGCAATAACAGAGTTCAAACCTCTCGCCTTTGTCCACTCTCATTCTTCACTCATGAAATCCTTGGGAAGCCACCACTAACCCCAACCCCCAATCTCTGTCTACTACAATGTGTGGAGCAACAAAGGAAAAGGCGGTGTAGCTTTGATGACATGAGCGAGGGTGATCTTGGAGGCATAGCAGCCTGTCTGAGTGCAGAAATCATTCCATACACTCCAAGCAGCTCTAGCCTTATGCTGCGAAGCCTCTGGCTATGAGTATACAAAGAATTACTAATCAAGATGACCGCATGGACAGCTAAAAAGACATGATAAGAAAGCAAAATCGATTTTCAAAGAGCAAGAGTTCACTGAACGTGGGCTGTCTTAATGGTTCAGCTTGTGAAGTCCTGTAATCGTGAGTGAATGTGAACTTGTGGGCTTCGTTTGCAATTGTGAGCTTTTGCTTCAGTGCGATTTGAGACACCCAATTTGATTTAGGGTGCTAACATTTAGGTAATGGTTATCAGAAGTCTCAGTAGATGAAGTAAAGCCCTCTTCTTCAAAAGCGAGGCTAATAATTGCAGTTAGTCTGCAAATGTATGCCTCATTAACTCTTAAGTGCTCATATTTCAGTGCTCCATCTGCATTTTCTTATTATTTCAGCCATTCCTAAAGTGGTTATTGACCCCCCGAGACCAGGCAAAGTGCCTCCAAATCATCACAACCACATCCCAGACTTGGATCAGAGAAGGACCACCACCACTCACCCACCAGTGACTCCAAAGATAATCTTCCCCAAATTGCCAACAACCGCCACAACTACAACCAAAGCACCCCGGCCGAAGGTGACCCCACCGCAACGCAAGCCGTCAGTTCCCACCCGAAAGCCCTTCATACCCACCAGAAAGCCACCGGTACCCACTCGCAAACCCTACATCCCAAGGCCAGCAGCTCCCACCAGACCACCGTTGCCACTGCCACCAGTCACACCAGTGGACAATACCATCCAGAAGGAGGTCACCAAACAGAGAGGGGATGTCCACAGTAAGATGCTTTTCACTTTAATGCTGTCTTATTTTTTTTTTGCAGGTGTTATAAACCCATTGTGACAGCTTCCTTCACTTTCAGATACAGACAAACATTGGTAAAGGTTTTGAGTTATAGGTACAGACATTGTTTTCTTAACTGACTACACATGAAGTATTAAGAAAGCATGCCTCCAGTAAACATCTGAAGGAAGCACAACAAGCCGTGAGCACAAAATTTACATTTTTACCTTATACATTTGTTAGCAAACAGTTGTCTGTTTACACATCTGCCATACAAAGAGCAACATTAGTATTAACTTTGAATATTTTTCTTGTTATCTGGCAAACAAGTCCACAATGTTTCCACAATGAAGATGAAATCTGCTTATTAAAATGGCCCCTTTGCATTTTTCTCACTGACCATAGTCAATAAAACTATTGACATTATGTTGTGTGAGGGACACTTTCATAAGGAAATCATGTGACATAAGACATATAAAAAAATAATCCTTCACAGAGGCAATGGGAAAGTCTTATAAGGTGTTTCTATTTCTTTTCCACATGCATCCACTAATCTGTTTTGATGTTTATAAAAGGAAAAAATTCAGCTCTTAAGCCGCTAAATGCTCTGCGATGTTCGGCAGCGAGCTGCTATTTTGAGTGATTGCTGCCTGTTGCAGGGCAGGTAGTGTACAATGAGTGTTTACAGCTTTTTCACTAAGAACAGCTGCTGTGTCTGGAAAACAAGGCTGACTAGAGGCAGTAAAATTCAACCAGAACAGTAAAGCTGTGGGCTGTAGAACAAAAACAATGAGCTTAAACACTCCATAAAGGTGAGGGAATCTTTCACATGGCACATATAGAAGGACACATTGTTCATATAAATGCATTATTTTGGGAGCAGATTTAACAGCTCAGAACACGTGTGGAAGTCTAATTTGTTACATGGCGGCTGTGGCTTGGAAGGTAGAGCGGGTTGTCCACCAGTTGTAAGGTCAGTAGTTTGATCCCCCGGCTCCTTCAGTCTGCATGTTGAAGCATCCTTAGGCAAGATACTGCATTCTTGTGCATGAATGTTAGACGGGGTGCTTAGGCATAGAATAAAGCGCTGTGTGAATATATGTGTGTGATTGGGTACCCTTGTAGTGAAAAGTGCTTTGAGTGCTCAGTTAGAGTAGAACAGTGCTATATAAGTACCAGTCCATTTACATTAACAGCTTCAAATTTCTGCTATTTGATGATGGAATGAGCCTTATAGCTGGACTGGTCATTTACACCATGCATCTTCATCAGCTCTATAACCAGTGTATGCAAACCAAATTGGAACACAGTTGCATATTTCTGTTTTTGAATCCTGAAATTTTGTCTTTAAACATTCGAGGCAATGAAGAGTTTACGTGTACCTGACAGATGATGAGTGTTATTATGTTGTTGTTGTAGTCACACATGAGCATTTCTTATGATTATAAACAGCAGCTGGGAGCCAGTGTACAAAGTTTATCTTCCAGCTAACCACATAACAGTTTAAATTTGGCAGGAAACTGAAATTGAAGAATTGAAAGTTTATATTTGTAAAGTCTTCAAAATCGTTCAACTCAAAGACCACTTTCAAGACCAGTTTAGATACAGGGGAGTGGGAGTTTGAGCTAGTGCTCTCAACAGGGCCACAGTGTTACCGACTGTAAAACTTAAGGGAGAGTTTAATGCAAATTCAAATGTATGTGTTTTAGGGTGGCCAGATGTCCCTCTTTATGTGGAACTCCACAGCATTTTTATTCCTTGTCCCCCTCTCACGCATCTTGAGACAATGTCCCACATTTTGACTGTTTCTGCAGGACGTCCACTTTTCTAAAATCTGGCTTTTACCCAATGCAAATGAAGGAAAGGCTTCTTTTTTATTATAGTCAGAAGAAGGTTAGCCTATCTAATGCCATACTCATTAGGGAAAGTTAAAAGTCACTAAAAAAGTCACAAGCTTTGCAGATTTTGTTGAATATGATGGAAACTACCGCAACAAATGAAGCTGCAGTATATTCTGAGAATTAGAGCTTTTGTCTTTTTTTGCTAGAGTGTGTCATAATTGGATAAAAATTGCTGAAATTGTCAGATATGGCTCAGAAAAAGGTATCCCAATCTATGGATACATCCAAAAAAAAGACTATCACATGAAACTATAAGAACAAACTGAATTTTCCTTTTATCCTCATTGTATTTACTTAGCAGGAGAGTTGGAAATAATATATTTGTCCTGTATTTGCCAAATGACAATCCGGTAACCTGCACAATTGAGTGTATTTTTAGTTTTAAGTTAGATATGAACATTTCAGACTACCTCTCAGCATTGTTGACGTGTCCCACTTTGTCCTACACAAACACAGTGTTTGCCCCACATTTAGTTTGTTGGGATCTGGTCACCCTAATGTGTTTTCCCTCTCCCCTGTAGTGTTATGTACCCAGTTTCCAGTTTTGGAGAAATCAGCTGCCTTCTCTCGAATAGTGAATCTACATGGCACTTGTTTGTTGGGTTTTTTTTTTTTGGGGGTAAACAGGTCATAATTTCTGGAAAGAGAAGACTGATAAATAGCACTGCAGACCAGAGGTAAAATATGTAAATTTGATTCTGGTATGAACTCTCCCTTTAAGTCTCCTGTATAGGGGAATTCAGAATGATTTCCATTTAAATCCAGTTACACCCACCCTCAAAATGCAGCTGTTGTAAGGAAATAATGTCCATTTTTTTTACAAGAAAATAAAGTATCATGAGCTCAGTATCACAAAACTGCGTGGTGAAAGAAAGAATATCTTTCTCTTCTCAAGGTAATTATCTTTTTGGCTTTAAGTGACAAACACAAACTGGTGCTAAGCCAGACTGTTGTTATCCACATGTCACGCAGTGCTCTCTGCCAAGCATAAAACTTTGACACCAATTACTTTCAAAATGAATCACATTCTCAATCAAACCAAATAATAGAATGAATTATAAATAATGTTAGGTGGTAAGAGTGTTTCTTTTGGCTTTAACAAAGGAGTTAATCAGGGCAATCATGTGCTGCACCTTTTCAGAACTGTGAATTGTTTCTTAATGAGAAAACTCCCCCACTGTTAAGTCTAAAAATATGCAGTTCAAGGCTGAAATCACGATCTTCATTTTTATGTAACAGATGAAACACGTGGATTTCTCTGTCCAGGTAAACAGTCAGTGTTTACATGATAAGGCTGGTGGAATTCTGTATTTTGTTGACAGTGCTCAGTAAATACAACGATAAGACAAAAAAGCAGCAATGAAGTGATCCTACTAACAAATACTGTCTGTGTATCAAAGATCCGATAAAGCTTATTTCCTAGAAGTGTCTCTCTTTTGGTGTTTTGCTTGTTTGTAGGCACAGCAAATTACAGTGTTTACTAAAAACCCAACACTAAGCTGTTATCCTTTAAAAATGTATGGTGAGAAACTAAGTACTGAATAAGAGGTGAGATACTGTGGTTCCTATTCACCTTGCCAGATGGCATCACATAATTAGAAAAAGGGAAGAGGAGAGAAGATTACCTTAACACCTGTCTGCCCTGCTTGAGGGAGACATCAATCTAATAGTCCGCACTACGGCAGAGCAGTTCTAGAAATCAGAGTTTCCCGAGGATGGCTTGAATCAGATGAGAGAGAGAGGGAGGGAGGAGAGACATCACTGAGTAATTATTCAAATAATTAGATGGAAATAGGGATGAAAATGAATAAGAGCCCCGTGGCGTGAAGAATACTTCAGCTGCTTCCCAAGTGCAGGTGTGTGTTTTAGTCTGAACTAATTCAAAGGTCTTTACAGATTCCTTTCAATCTTGACCCGTAAAGTCAACGTTACGCCTTTGTCCTGAGAAAACGCTGTCTCTTTAACCTTTTATTGTTTTCAGATGGGTTAAAAGCATTGAGAAAAAGCTGTGATCACCTCACCATAACATAAGTATCAGAGGTTGAGCTCAAGAGATATGCTTATCTTAACTCTGCATTTCTGTTACTACTGTGTGTTCGAAGTGAAATGTAAAAAAATGACAGTGGCTTTGGTTTATTACTACAACAACAGCTTGTCCTGCATAGCATCTCTGCTGGTTGCTTGGCAAAACATCATGAGTTCGGCTTCCAGCCAAATAATGACGATAATGCTACATAAATGCCTATAAAACAACAAATTGTTATGGCTCTGTCTGGGTAAGGATTAAAGACATAGTGCCAGAACTGCCAATTAGTAAGCTTTTGAAATGCTAATAGTCAGATTTGTTTAACTATAAAGAGAGGCAGGGAAGCTGTGTCTCCCTGCTTCCAGTCTTAATGTTAATGTTGTTGCCTGCCACTTCTACCTCCATCTAAGTCAGCAACAATGCAGATAAGAATATTTCCCAGAATATAAACACTGTGTCAGGAATTCTTGTAAATTAGGCTTAAATTGAGCTGTTATTCTGAATGCCATAAAAACTGCTGTTTTGAAGATCCAAGGCTTTCACCGAGCAACAGTGATGGATGGATGATGAAGTGGGATGTGTAACATGTCAGTTAAGAGATACAGCTACACTGTTTCTAGAAATAAATATGTATACGGCACTTGTCTCCAAACCTTAAACTGATCAATTTTTTGCTCAACATTTGGGCCAAATGTAGCATATCACCTCTGCAGCTTTTACTACTAAATAATTGGATCAAATAAACCACACAAGGTCAACAACGTCACAGCATATATTAAATTATTGTTTACATTTTTTTTTCTCTTTCCCCACATTACAAAGACATCCTTAGTGGTATCTAGCCATTCAGATGCAGAGGTTAAGCATTCTAAGATTTTCTGTTAGCACCTGGAGGAGTGGAGGAATGTGGAATTGTATTTGTAGTGCTCAAAGAAAAATCTGTGTCCCATTCACTCTGGATAAACAGTTTTGAGTGAGGTCTATGGGTCATACAGGACCTTGTTTTCTGAAACAAGGGAGGGATAGATATATATATATATATATATATATAGATAGATAGATAGATAGATAGATAGCAATTTCTGTATTTGTTTTACAAAAAAGCAGAAAAAAATAGTAAAGCTAATTATTGTTTTTTTGATTAAGTTATTTTCTTGCATTCCTGAACAGAAAAATTTGTTTCAGTGGTTGACTCCGAGATGTAGCTTGGGTTTTTTGCAGTTTCTCTGAGCATGGTCTGACCTTGGGGTGAATTTGCTGGGACATCCACTCCTGAGAAGATTGGGAACTTTCTTGAATTTTATTCACAAATGTTTTCCACTTGTGAATAATGCTTCTCACTGCAGAATAATGGACTTCAAATTGTTTGGAAATGGCCTTATGACCCTTTTCAGATTGATAGACAGCAACAGTTGCTTCTCTGAGATCATTGCTGTGGTCTTTCCTCATTGGCGTTGTGTAAACACACAGCTGAATGCTCCAGACCAGCAAACTGCCAAAACTTCCCCTTTTACAGAGGTGCTTGCTGATGATCAGTTAGTTAATCAACTGCATTTGATTAGCAGCACCCGGCTGCTACTTATCCTCTTCATTCCATTCATGTGCTGTTGTTCACCTAATTATTTATGATTATTTTTTTATCATGCCCTGATAACTAAAACCTTAGAGCTGAAAGAGGGTGTACTTTCTTTTTCACATGATTTATGTACATACTCTTCAACCAGATTCAAAGGGAGGCTTGTTCCTTAAAAGCACAGACACACAGAGAGACCTGGATGCCAGGGATTGCTCGAGAGACTGGTGTGTGTGTGTGTGTGTGTGTGTGTGTGTGTGTGTGTGATCTCCGCACTCTCAGATTCCTTCGACTGACAGACTACATTGCAGTCTGCCAGGTGGTTGTGACCCAGCATGTGGAGGGGCCCTTTCAGTGTAGAGACTGAGTGGGCAGGGGCACACATTAAGGACTCTGGGGGGCTTGACAGTTCAAGTGCAGGTTACAGTTCATTCACAGCATGCGTGCAAGAAGCAGCCCAGGAGGCTAACAATATTTTGATTGATAATTTGTCTCATTAAATTTCCCCTAACCCCAAACCCAGTATATATTAAAATAGGGATGTTTCTGCACTTTACATTTTTTGACACTTTTCTCTGTGGTGAACATTTTCAAAAGGCATTTTAAAATCAGGCAATGATCATTCTAAAAGAACAAAAAGGTCAAAACATCTCTCACTACAAAACCACATTTTTATCCTGTGCACAGTTGACCTTTAATGACTCAGCTTTGTCTATGATATTTTGGTCAGGGTGACCCCATCAGACAAGGAAAGAGGCTATTTCAGGAGAGGTCATGTACCTTATGTGTGTGTGTGTGTGTGTACTGAAGCTCCTAGTTTTGTAGCCGTAACATTTGCTCAGATGTTGCATCAGACGAGCCATCTTCCTTTTCCTTTTTATGACTCACATTATACTTCTAGTGTTGCTACAGGTTTTTCTCAGGTATCCAATCTCTGCAGTCTTTCCTGTTATTAAATGTGACTGGCATTGGTTATCTAGGTGCTAAGCCATGACATTGATTCCTCCGTGTAAAATCTTTGAGTAATGAAACAAAGGTATATAACAGCCACAAGCAGATGTTAGTGAACAAACATAATACCTTTGTTAATCCTTTATCTAAGCCTTTTTCTCTCTCTCTGCCCTCAGTCCCTCGGAACCCCAGCGGCAACACAGTCCTCGACATCGACTTTGACATTGAGCTCGGCAACACAGCAGATGAAGCAAAGGATGACCCAGGTAAACAAACCGCATTTGACAGAGACAATCAGCAAGAGCCCAACTCATCAAGCTCAAATGATGATGGACGAGTCACATTTGCTGTGACCAAAATGAAACTGACAATCATCTCCCGCAGTGCTGCTGCAGAGGGTGAAGGTATTATAGTGACCAGATGTGTTTTGATAGGGCCTTCACCAGGGGGTGACACATGACATCTGGCCGTTTCAGTTTAAATAATGGCTCACAGCCCAGAAAGCAGTGCCAGACTTTTCCACTTTTCACATTACGCCTGCTCGATTGCTTGACTGCTTGAATGATGAATTGATCATTTGGAAGCACATCACAGCTTTGCTCAAAACCTCCGTAATACTTGAGTTATTAGGGAGGTTCTCACAACAACAAGCTTTTGTGAAGAGATGGCTTCTCCTGCCGTATTTGCTCAGTGTGATTTATTGATGTCAATGGTATGCAACAGTATTGCCTAATGATTTAGTTGTGTGTTTATTTTGGTTTGGTTTGTGTATCATTTGATACACTGTGTCACAGACAGAGAGCATTTTCATTGGCTCAGAAAATGAACTGATTTTTTTTTTTTTTAAATCCTGTTTCAGGGACAAAATGATGGATGTTATTTTCATCTTTGAACCAATTTGTACAGCAGCGCCTGCATAATACAGCAACTGCTTTGCCTGTGTTGCCTTAATGTTATTGTCTAGGCACCATCACTGGGATCTTAGAAATCATCAGTCACTGAATATTATAACTCTTTTGTAACCACGATGTATTTAATCATGGTGTAAGGCATGCATACAGTAGTCTTTGTGTCCACAGTCACCCACATACAAACACAATGACATCAGAAATACCAGCAATCATGTAAATATTTATGATTTTTTTAGATGAATGCACTTCTGCTTGTAATATATGCAGCTCCATTTCCACTTCATTTTTCTTCAGTGCATCAGCTCTCTTCAGAGATTACAACATTACAACAAATGTTTACACTTTTATTGTATCATCGTGTTCATCAGAAGGAGCTTCAGCAGTCCTCTTGCTCCTGGGGAAGTTAGAGGCAAAAGAAAAAAAAAAATAAAAGCAAGGCTCCTGTGAAGCATTATAAAGAGCAGACTGACGTCCCACGTAAGTGTATGCGCCCTCCACTTCTCTGAAATGTGTGTTTTTGTTCTATTCAGACTCGGGGTATCTGAGCTGCTCCTTTGATGATGGTCTTTGTGGTTGGATCAGGGACAAAGATGGGGACCTGCACTGGGAGACTACGCCTGATCCGTCAGGTAATTGAAGGGCAGCTCAATTCTCCACAGTCACGCACTTGTAATAAGGCAAAGTGTTTGTTTTATAGGCAGGCAATAGAAATAACACAAGCTGTGTTTCCTCACACGTGCAAACTCACACGCTGACAATCTAAGTAGCTTCTACTCAATTACAGGTCAAGGTGAAATTACTCGAGGGAAGTAGTCGTCTCCTCCGGAGATTACTGCTTCATTCTGCAAAGCAATGCAAATGAGAAGTAGATTACGTGACCCATCAGGGATACCTGTGGCTCACATTAAATAGGAATACGACACCGTTACTATGTGGGTTCAGACGAGGAGAAGACGTAGTGAATTATGTTAAGAGGACTCACTACAGGCGGTGAGAAAGCTTAAAGGTGCAGTGTACTGGAACTGTTTAACTACATTTGGCTTCTTTTGGCAAATTGTTTAGTCTTCCCGTTATTAGTGTGTTTTCAGATATTCAGAGTGAGGCCTCATTTCAGCTAAGTCCAGGCTCCTTCACAAGAGCAAATAAAGATTTTTCTTCCCCCAGACCTTTAAGCTCCCTGGAAAATGAGTTATAATGAATCATAAGCTAAGTGCTGACTTAGAGAAATTCCATTTAATGGACAACATTTCAATTTGCAGTAACCTCTCTGTGCTACTAATTTTAATCAGAACACTTAATCTCTTAGTTTTACTGTACATATATGTGTGTCTGGCTAGTTTTTTAAAAAATCCTCAGTGAGTTGTGAAGCATGTAATTATTTACTGTTCATCCCTTTAAGTACTTTGATCGACAGCCACGGGCAAACACTCATGCCCATTAGAGGATTGGCATAGATTTGGAGTGAGCTCATAATTTATGCAGAAAGCTTCAGTGGCCTGCAGATACTTAATATACCCCCTGTGGTTAACACCAGCCATACATGCTGTATAAGCAAAATACATCAACATTAATCAGCTAATACTCAGAAGGTCTTTAAATTTTTAAAACTGTAGCTCAACTATCACTAACGCATAAATTAAAATCTCCAAAATACATCCAGTTGCCAATGGCAACTGGATGTATTTTGAGGCAAAGAAACATAAGTGGGTCAAGGGTTTGTCTAGTATCTATTTATACGCTGTATTTTGGAAATTGTGAGGCAAACAAACATAAGTGGATCAAGTGTTTATCAGTTATCTGTTTATATACTATGTATGTATTAAAGGATAAATTCACCACAACTACAGAAAAAAGTACATTCACCAGAAACCTTATTAAGTATTATTTTGCCTTCAGAGCTGTCTTAATTCTTTATGGCACAGATTCAACAAGGTGCTGGAAACATTCCTCAGAGATTTTGGTCCATGTTGACATGATGGCATCACACAGTTGCTGCAGATTTTTCAGCTGCACATCCTTGATGTGAATCTCCTGTTACACTACATCCTAAAGGTGCTTTACTGGATTGAGATCTGGTGACTATGGAGGCCACTGAGTACAGTGAACTCACAGTCATGTCCAAGAAACCAGTTTGAGATGGTCTGAGCTTCGTGACATGGTACGGTATCCTGTTGGAAGCAGCCATCAGAAGATGAGCATAGTGTAGTCATAAAGGGATGGACAGGGTCAGCAACAATACACAGGTAGGCTGAGGTAGGCTGAGGCTCATTGTGTAACAAGAAAATATCCCTCAGACCATTACACCACCACCACCAGCCTGAACCGTCCATTCAACACAGGACTCATGCTTTCATGTTGTTTACACCAAATTCTGACCCTACCATCTAAATGTTGCAGAAATTGAGATTCATTAGACCAGGCAACGTTTTTACAATCTTATATTGTCCAATTTTGGTGGGTCCTTGTGAATTATATCCTCAGTTTTCTGATCTTTGCTGACAAGAGGGGCACCCGGTGCAGTCTTCTGCTGCTGTAGCCCACTTGCTTCAAGGTTCCACATGTTAGGCATTCAGAAAGGGTCTGCATACCTTCGTTGAAATGACTGATTATTTGAGTTACTGTGCCTTTCGATCAGCTCAAAGCAGTCTGGCCATTCTCCTCATCTCTGGCATCAATAAGGCATTTTCACTCAGAGAACTGCTGCTTACTTGATATTTTCTCTTTTTCAGGCCATTCTCTGTAAACCCTAGAGACGGTTGTGTGGGAAAATCCCAGTAGATCAGCAGCTTCTGAAATACTCAGACCCATCCATCTGGCACTAACAACCATGTCACATTCAAGTCACTTAAATCATCTTTCTTCCCCATTCTGACGTTCAGTTTGAACTTCAGCAGGTCACCTTGACCATGTCTATATGCCTAAGTGCACTGAGTCATTTCAATGTCAATGGCTGATTAGATACTTGTGTTAAAAAGCAGCTGAACAGGTGTACCTAATGAAGTGGCAGGTGTGTATGTTTTTTTGCTAATCTTTATGTGAAGAAAATGTAATTCTTCTCATAAAGTGAGTAAGTAAAGTGACAGTTTTTGTCACTTTAATCATTAAAATATTGGATTTTGATGTAATTTGTATTTTTGTTTGTGGAAAACACAATGTGGTTTTCTAGAAATAGTTTACCAATCACTGGGGCCAGACATCACTGTCAGAAGTTTGCACCGGGATTCTTTTTTGAAGTAGAAAATAAAACCAATAAAAATGTTTTCAAATGATATGTGATAAGCGAAACATGAACCAGTTTCTGTAGCAGTAAAAATACACATGCATCCCAAAATCTTTGAAAGTAAAACAAAGCTAAGGCAAGTGGAAAAAAATATGCTAATTGGTCGGTTGTATGAACCGACCTGTAATCATTTATAAAGGGTTTTGTTAATTTTAGTTCTTCTGGTCTGCTTCAACACATTTTCTTTCAGGTCTGTCACTCAACTGCGGTGACCCTGAAAGGTCAAATGCACTGCAACTTAAGAAAACACCAGCAAATAGAAAATTGCTGCAAAAGCACACAAAAGACAATGAAAGTTAAATAAAACACAACAGAAATAGAAAAAAAACAGCAAAAGCTAAAAAAAAAAAACCTCACAAAACGCAATGGAAGTGTTTTTGGGGAGACAATAACATGACAGAACAGCTGCGGAAGTGACAAGCTAACAGTAAATGGCTAATAGCAAACATATATCTACAGTATTATATGAATCACACGATTAAAGCACACATTACCTGCACCTTTTTCTCCCTCACAACACCAAAGAATCCTCGTCTTCTTTTAAGCGTGTCTCAGTGCACTCCTTCGCATGTTTTGGTTTCGGTCTGCAGCTGTTCTGTCACGTTATCATCTCCCTAAAAACATTTCCGTTGTGTTTTGTGAGAGTTTCTTTTTTTTCTATTTCCACTGTATTTTATTCAACTTCTGTTGTGTTTTGTGTGCTTTTTTCTAGCGTTTTTCTATTTGCTGGTGTTTTCTGAAGCTGCAGTGGTTTTGATCTCTCAGGGCCACTGTAGTCAACTTTGTTTGGCTCCATTTAAGTTAATTCAAACCAAATCCTTGACACATACGCTTATATGATTTTACTCACTGTGCATGGACTGATGGTGATAGTGATGATAAACAACAGGGCATTTAGAAAAAACTGCAAAACCACAAACATTTATTATTTTATTAAGTAGTTTCAAAGTACAGCCTCTTCACAGAAAGCTCATGCAGTCTAATTGTATTAATACAACTAAGTTTTTGCCTTTTTTGACTGACAATTTAGACTACTCTCTCTTCACTGATTGACTGTAATGTCCATGACTCGCCTTCGCAGGTGGACGCTACCTAACAATACCTGAAGCAGGAAACAAGAGGACTGGACGAGGAGCGCGGCTGGTCCTCCCACTTACCCCTCCCTGGAATGACGGCAATCTGTGCTTGTCATTCCGGCACAAGCTGGCAGGTCACCATGTAGGAATGCTTCAAGTGTTTGTGAAGAAGGGAAAGCAGTACAGTCCAGCAGTGTGGGGTCGAACAGGTGGAAATGGCTGGAGACACACCCAAATCACATTGTGGGGCACAGGCCTGGAAAGTGTAAGTATAACAATAAATATTCAAAAAGAATTCTCTCATACAGTAAAAATATTTAAATATCGTACATCATTATTTCAGCTTCAGCAGTGGTGAAATGTTTGTATTCTTGTTTATTAAAAAAAAAAATATCAAGGCAGCAGTCTGCATTTCAAATGAGTGGATATGTAAAATTTTACGACATCCACTCTGAATCCTTCATCATAAAGCATGTGGGAGTACCTCAGTGTGCATTTTGCTGCTGTTCATCAGGTGATCCTGAAG
Organism: Heterochromis multidens; assembly: GCA_015108495.1. Lineage (NCBI taxonomy): Eukaryota > Metazoa > Chordata > Actinopteri > Cichliformes > Cichlidae > Heterochromis > Heterochromis multidens. The sequence continues at coordinate 10,276 of VUQS01022446.1, read as the reverse complement.
GGGGAGCGTGGGCGAGGCAGAAGCGGAGAGATGGCCGTGGATGACATAACCTTGAGGAAAGGCTCCTGCACAGAGGAGTACAATCTGAGGAGACTTTGACTGACAGAACAGAGCAAGGCAGAAAGAAAACAAGAGGGAAACTCATCTCAAAGAGAACTGACTCTGTTGTGACACACACCCCCCCTCTCTGCCTGGTCACTCACTGATCCCTCCCTAAACCCCTCAGCCGTCATGTAAACAAAATCCCCCAAATTGTGCATCTGCAGAACAGTGGGGCTCACTCACTCGACTGTCCGTTAATAAAAGGACTGAATCTGTTCTCGCAGGTGGATCCCAGCAGCACACCCCCAGTCCTCTCAGCTTCCATCTCACTCCATCACCTTGTTACTCTAAAATGTGCATGTACCTACTCACCATGGAAATGTCCTCCACCTAACAAAGCACTGGCAACTTTCCAGCCGCTCCGCTGACAGGCCCGCTTTCACTTCATTTCTTCCCGGAGAGAGGATTGTTCCTTTATTTAGGGAGCCTGCTTTTGCTTTGCTTTGATCCTTTAACCACAAGCCATTGCTTTTTTAGTTGCTTAATAGTGAAAGATGTGGCCTGGGGTGCATTTTGTGACTGTTTTGATCAGCAAAAATAAAAAAGAGAAGTGGTATACATTTCTTTTGGTTAGAGATAAAACATGTACATAAAATACAAATTGTATTTGTCAAAATTTAATCGGTTCTAATGCAGATTCCTTTCAATCTGATGTAGATCCATAGCATAACACCAAAAGTCAGTTTACCCCTGATTTTGCTGGTCAAATATGAGTTTTTCTTTTTTTTAATTACTGGCTACTGTTCTATAGCACAGCTTTGTCTGAAATGTCCTTTTTGTTGCCACAGCATTTCAAAGACCTGCTTGGTATCAGAGAGTTTGGATCTTTAGCATCTTTTCTATCCTTTTATCGCCTACTAAGGTTGGTTAAACTCCATGATCATGTTCTTCAGATACTTGAAACGTGTAAAACAGAATCATTGTACGATTTTCGAGTCAACTCAAAAGTTACTTTCTCTTATACACTTTATGCTTTGTTATATTAAGTGCAGTTTGTTATAAAGACAATGACACCAACACCTTTTTAGGTTTTCACAAGTTGTATTATTGTAAATGTAGTTGTGTGTACATACTCTATACAATCCCATGTGCTGTGTGGTTTATATGTTATGTAAATTCATACATAAATATTGAGTGGATTTCAGCTGGTTGATATTTCAATGAAAGAACATGTACACAGATGAAAACCTTGTGTAGTGCAAGGCTGTTGTTTAAAGTGTGCAAAAATGTGTGTCTTCATATGGTATAAAGCTCTGTTTGTAACTTGCAAAGCACATAGTTGCATATTGTATGCTGTGATAATGAAGGGCATTGTAAAGGTTTTCTGTATGCATGGTTGCATTCACCAAATTCAAAATTTACCAGACCAGTATGTAAATAAAAAATTAAAAAAATTTGACTGATATGATCCAAACCAACCCAAAAGACTTACGTTAGTTTAATTGGCGGTTCCAAATTAGCTATAGGTATGGATGTGAGACAAATAAAGGTGTTACAGTGCAATGAATAAAGTTCTGCATGAATGTGTGTGTGTGTGTGTGCGTGTGTGTGTGTTTGTGTGTGTGTCCAATCCACTTATCCTAGTTGCTGACAGAAACACAATCCTTAAAAAACAACCTAGTTTTTAAAGGTAACAAGTTCATATTTTGAAAAATACTACTCCAGCCCACCAATGATCCTGAATTGGATAAGTGGAAGAAATGGATGGATGGATGGACTACTATTATGTTTTAATGAACATATCCCATCAAGTACCTAGTAAAGTAGTAGTAGACAATATCTTGGAAGTTCCAAAAACCGCAGCTGCTCAAATGGCTCCTTGAAGCTGTTTCCAAAAGTGAGTCAAACTCTAAAGACTTAAGTGTTAAAGTGCAGAACTTTACAGCCTGGTAAAAGGGTTTGGTCTCTAGAGCTAATTTACACCCTCATGGCAACTATCAAAGGGTGTTGAGGGGGTGGTATTGAGGCTTAAAGTTCTGGAAAATCATCATGGACGTGGCCACTTTGAGTAAGAGGTAAGTGCCGAACACCAACCATCAGCAGTAATTGCTGCATTCTGCTATGTTTCATCTACTCTAATTTGAATCACTGAACTTAACCTCTTGATTGTGTTTGTAGTTTTTGTACCTTTTGGAGCATTTTTAATGCAGTTATTTGACAAATAATCTGACTTGCTGTGCAGAACTGTGCTAACAGTTTGTCCAATAAGTCTGTGCTCCAGTTTTGGTGAGTGAAATCTTTATATTTCATTGGTATCTTACTACTAATCAGTAGGTATATACATCTGTGTGATACTCCGATACAGTCTATGTATTGATAATCAAACGTAGCACTCGACTCTCTCTCATACAAATATACCAAGATGCTGACATTTGTAATCCAGGCATTTTAAATGATTTAAAACCAACAGGCGGCAAGGTGGCTCTCTTTCATATACAGGCCATGACCCCCATGTTGTTGGTATTGTAATGTGTGAAGGCACACAGTACAGCTAAAGCTTTATCAACAGCAGGTTATGCCATGAGAATGAAAATGTCAATACTCCAATGAAATAAATAATTTAATGTACAGTAAAAATGCACATTTCATAAAGTTAAGGTACAATAGTAAATACCTAAGGAAGTTTGAAATGCATTTATTGTGATTGTTAAACTGGGGTAAGACTAACAGATGGGTTCAAGGTGGGGTAGGATTGCATTAGTGATCTACTCTGAGCCCCTTCTTGTTTGCAATGGTGATGGACAGGTTGATAGATGAGGTCAGGCAGGAGTCTCTGTGGACTTTGATGTTCGCTGACAACATTGTGATCAGGGGTGAGAGTAGGGATCAGGTGGAAGAGAGGCTGAAGAGGTGGAGCGATGCTCTGGAGAGAAGAGGAATAAAAGTCAGTAGAAGCGAGACAGAATATGTGTGTGAATGAGAGGGAGACAGGTGTAACAGTGAAGCTGCAAGGAGCAGAGATGATGAAGGTGGATGAGTTTAAATACCTGAGGTCAACCATCCAAAGCACCAGACAGTGCATAAGAGAGTGGAAGAAGAGAGTGCAGGCAGGGTGGACCAAGTGGAGACAAGAGTCAGGAGTGATTTGTGACAGAAGGACAGCAGCAGTGAAAGGGAAGGTTTACAAGATGGTAGTGAGACCTTTACTATAATGATGTCCCAGAATTTCAAACTATGCTGGGTAAAATGATCAAAGTATAAGATCACAACACCTTCATATACTAAGATCAGATAACTGTTGCAGGTCACAAACTTCTGTCTGGAATCAGTTTGTTTGCTTTCTTGCAAGCCACTTTACTTTATTTGGCTTTACTATTTAACTTTGGAATTATTTTTGTAAAACAGGAAAAATGTAAACTTCTTCATATTTATTCATCAGATAAAGATCTTTCAAGATTCATCTGCAACAAAATGCAAATTCAAAGATTAAAGGATCAATCAGGATTCAATCCGACACATTTGACAAAATTCATTTTAGATGAAAAGGGGAAAAAAGTGTTCTTTTCTTTGATGGAGTAACTAGTTAGTCAGCAGACAGCTAAAAGGAGAGCAGGACATATGCTTTGATTTAATACTTCAAATCCCCACAGACACTGAAGGATATGTTCTCTTTTTTAGAATACAGTCACAAAGCTGTATTATAGCTGTGTTTGAAGGCTGGCAGGTTTCAGATAAAACTGAAGAGCAAATCTCATACATAGTTACAGGTATTAATGCAAATACAATTATAAATAACTGTCACAGAACTGTGAGAAACCACAATACTTACACTTCATGCTGCACCACTAGTTAATTCTTACCATTAAGTAAAGTGGATCAATCTACTTTGATATAATCCTAAGGTTTTCAATGGTAGGTGGCCACAGAAAAGCATAATCGCAATAACCAGGCAGTGGAAAATGTTTCCACCTTCACCCCCTTGCATTTTCACATTTCATTATATCATTATGTAGTATCACACAAAAATTAAATTGGTGAATGTACTTGCAGCAGTAACTGAAGCCACCTTGAAATTTTCACAACTACAGAGTTGATGAAGCTTTGATTGTGTGCTCACTCTGGTAGACAACAAAAAATATTTTGATGGCCTTTAGAGGAACAACTATCGTGGATAATCTCCTTCAGTCTTAGTAACTCACACACGGCACTGCACAACAGCAAACAGCGTGTGATTCAAATTTTTGTTTGCTCAAATAAGGCCTGAGATTTCGATATTAGATCAGTTCATCTTTCAGATCACTGACCTGTTGTGAGAAATCTAAAGATCTTCATTTCATTTCTGGGCTGCTTATTTGGGGGCCAAAAGGGCAAGCAAACAATTCTTCTATTGAGATAAACCACCAGGACAGAAAGGGATCCAGAGGGAAGTGAAAATAGCCAACACAAACACATGTAGGTCCCTATGTGTGTGTGTGTGTGTGTGTGTGTGTGTGTGTGTGTGTGTGTGTGTGTG
>VUQS01022434.1:1484-23421 GCA_015108495.1 Heterochromis multidens | reverse complement strand
GAAAATGTAAGGAGTAGAAAGTACAGATATTTGTGTGTAAATGTAGGGAGTAGAAGTAAAAAGTTGTCAGAAAAATAAATACTCAAGTAAAGTACAGATACCTGAAAATTCCACTTAAGTACTGTAACGAAGTATTTGTACTTCGTTACTTCCCATCTCTGCAAATCATCATCAGTGTGTACAAAAAGATCAGGAGGGAGTACAACCATGAGTGTCTACAGCCATCTTTAAAACACAGTGGAGACTGTTCATGGTTTGGGGCTGCATTTCACCCAGTGGTGTTGGGGATCTTGTCAAAATTGATGAGAAATGCAGTCATATTTTGATCCACTGTGCAATACCATGGTTGAACCTCGGATCCAGGAGGAGCAATGCAGATTTCCATCCTGGCCATAGAACAGTGGACTACAGGACTTCTGGAGGGATTGTGGGAGTTTGACCATCCAGTTTACATATGTTTTGTGGACTTGGCGAAGGCTTATGACAGGATCACACCTGGGGGCACCTGTGGGGTGTACTGAAAATGTATGGGGTTCCAGGCCCGCTGCTACAGGCCATCAGGTCCTTGTATAGCCAAAGTGAGAGCTGTGTCCAGGTCCTTGGCACAAAGTCAAACACAGTTTCAGGGGGTTGCCAGGGTTGCCTCTTGTCTCTGCTGTCGATTTACCGGTCAATATACGTTCCGACCCTCACCTGTGGTCACAAGCTCTGGGTAGTGACTGAAAGAATGAGGTTGCGGATACAAGTGACCGAAATGAGTTTCCTTCGAAGGGTGACTGGACTCTCTCTTAGAGATAGGGTGAGGAGCTCGGTCATTCAACAGGGGCTCATAGTAGAGCCGCTTGTCATCCAAATTGAAAGGAGCCAGTTGAGGTGGTTCGGGCATCTGACTAGGATGCCTCCTGGACACATCCTAGGTAAGGTGTTTTGGACATGTCCTACCGGGAGGAGGTCCCGGGCCAAACCCAGGACTTGCAGGAGAGATAATATCTCTCGGCTGGTTTGGGAACAACTCAGTGTCCCCCTGGATGCACTGGAAGAGGTAGCTAGGGTGAGGGAAGTCTGGGCTTCACTGCTTAGACTGCTGCCCCTGCAAAAATGGATGGATGGATGGATGGATTCTGTTGGCGCACTGGAGCCGTTTGTAGCTGAATGTGAAACGGCTGGGATGAGAGTCAGCTCCTCCAAGTCCAAGGCCACTGCCTCAAGCAAGAGGGTTCAAATCCTGGGATCTTATTCATGAGTGATGGAAAGGTGGAGCGTGAATTAGACTGGTGGATTGGTGCAGTGTCAGCAGTAATGCAGACATTGTATCAGACTGATGTAGTGAAGAGAGAGCTGAGCCAAAAGGTAAAGCTTTCGATTTACCATCTATGTCCCAATCCTTGTCTATGGTCATGAAACATGGGTAATGACCGAAAGAGTAATGACGCAAATACAAGCGGCTGAAATGGGTTTCCTCCATAGGGTGGTTGGGATCAGCCTTAGAGATAGAGTGAGGAACTCAGACATCCGGTGGGATCTTGGAGTCAAGCTGCTGCTCCTGCGTGTCGAAAGGAACCAGTTCAGGCATCTGGCTAGAATGCCTCCTGGGCGCCTCCATTTGGAGGTGTTCCAGCCACGCCCAACTGGGAGGAGAACCTTGGGTAGACCCAGAACCCGCTGGAGAGATTATATATCTCATCTGGCTTGGGAATGCCTTGAGATCTCTCAGGAAGAAATAGAAAGTGTGGCTGGGGAGAAGGACGTCAAGATTACCCTGCTTAGCTTGGATGCAATACCATCTGAAAAGCATTTGATTGGCAACAGATTCATTTTTCGTCATAACAATGATCCCAAACACACTGTCAATGCAGTAAAAGCATACCTGGATAGAAAAACACACAACGGAACAATCAGTCATGGATTGGTCTCCCCAGAGCCCAACCTCAACATTACTGAAAAAGTATGGGATCATCGTGACAGAGAATAGAACAAAGGCAGCCAACATCCAAAGAAGAGCTTTGAATGTCATTCAAGAACCCTGGAGAACTCTTCCTGAAGAACACTTAAAGAAATGACAAGAATGCTTGTGATACCAAATATTGACTTTAAAACTCATTAGAATAGTACAAACTCTGCCTTTGCCTTATATACTGTATTTCCATGTATGTTTGCACATGTTTCAGTAAATCACCGCACCTATTTCCCATTTTCCTAGCAAAATATAAAGAAATGAGGGGTGGCTCTAGAATTTTGCACAGTATTGTAAACAAGTTTGAGCGGCTTTGGATACATTTTTTAGTCTTTCATAGTAAGCAAGAAATTATAGCTTTAAAATAAGAAAGGTGATTCTTTGAACAAATCTCTAATCATGGGAAAAAATGTATAGTGCTTGTAGTTATCATCTTATCATCTCAGAAAGAAGAATATGGAGTAGAGAAAGACCACAAGGGTCAGCATCTAGTGGTGTCAAATCATAAAAATGTCACATCCCTGTCCCTCAATGCCTAGTTTTCCTTTCACAAAGATATTGATTTGGCTGCCATTCCGTGTTTGTACACGGTATACAGAACAGTGAGGCAGAATAACACAACATTCAACACAAGTACAATATGCAGCTCTCCTTAATATAGCGACAGCGAGCAAAATTGGATTCAAATGAGATGGTAGGTCATATGATCATCTCCTTCTAGGTATAAACTGTCTGTGTCTTTGGGCCGAGAGAGCTGAAAACAACCCTAAAACCAAGACAAATCAGAGACCATGAAAATGTACAGCCTTACCACTATTGGAGGCCAGTTACCTGCACATTCTAGACTTTACTTTCATTAGAGCAGATAGGAAACTCTAATTCCTTAGACTTTAAAAAAAAAGCATAGAATAAAAACAGAAAAACAAAATTAATTTTATGATCACACTTACTACACACCCATGCACTAAACATGCAGAAATTCAAAACTGTCAAGCCAGGATTGGACAGTTGCAGTTCAGGAAGGGATTTAGCAGTGCAATCTGCTCAGTGAATGGCATGAAACTGGAGCTTACAGAATCTGAAATACTCTCTTATAAGATATTACATATGTGGAAGGATATGGTGGAAGGGCCTCTGACAAACATTTACATATCATAGTTAGTTCATTCTCAGCACACATAAATCCACATAAAAATGCCAAAATCACCAAGCGTGCTTAAAACAAGTACCCGCACAAATTCTTGGAGGATTTGGATAGAAAGTGTCATCAGTATGATCTGAAGGCAAATTAGAATTAAAATCAGCATGCCAAGACCTTTCATCTGACAAACAGAACCAACAGTGTGTGTGCAGTCAACCAGTATCATTCATTTTACATTATTTAAAAAACACGAGAGAAGATGCTTTTGAGTTTTGAAAACTGAATGGGCACTTTTTTTTTCTTGTCCAAGCTGTCTCCTTCAAGCTGTATGGTGTAATTACTGCAGTGCATATAATTTCCCTTAGAAGGTCAAAGAGGACAGAGGACCCTGTCCCCTTTGACCTTTGTCCACACTGCCTCCTTCTTTGAGAAACAGTTCTTTTTTTCTTATTCTTATCTGACCTTATTTTAGGCTGTCATTTAAATGTGAGAGATGTTTTTTTAACGTGTTTGTCTATGCTGTTAAATATATTAACACCTTCTTATGCCATCATTTGAAAGGTGCAGCCCAGCATCAAGCACTCCACACTACGGGGAAGGACTTTCTTTGTTTGTTTAATTTGTTGCTGTATATCCCCATCTTGTGGGCTTCTTTGGTACTGCTAGGAAGAAAATTAATAAGCAATTAATAAGCAATAACAATACATTCACCTAATACTTTATTAATATCTGGTAGCCTATATTGAAGGTATCAGAGGTCAGATCAGCAGAAGAAGAGCATGGACAACACATAAAAGACTGATTCAGATCATTTACATGACCCTGAATTTGGCTACATTTAAAAGATTTAGTTTCCCGCTGTCACTTTTGGCACTGCTTGTCTCAGTTTCCCTACAAGGATCAGTAAAATATTTCATATCTGAAACAGAAATATATAAATCTACTACAAAAGGAGTCAGATAGTAAAGAAGAAAGATGGTAAGACAGTCCAGACAGCCAGACAGGCTGAGATAAAGATAACATGCAAGAGAAGGGAAGTGAAAGTAAAAGAGCTATGATCAGCTGACAGCGCTGGTCAAGCACCGACAAGACACCAGCAGATGTGGCGCCATTTGAAGTAGCATGCTGCCCTCCTGCTGAGTCCTGTGTAAGACAGATAGCTAAGCAGACAAGCCTTGTAGCCCCAGCAAGACTGATTTATGGGACAGACTTACAGTAGAAAAGATTTACTACCAGGGTGGGGTCCCTTGTTTCACCACCACTCACACTGGTGTGCACAGTAAAGTGAACTCTGCCTATCTTTTAATCATGTAAAAAAATAGAAACTCTTGATACAGTGGAAACATCTTGTTTCCTTGGTACTACTAAACTTCCACAAAAAAATTGTCACTTTGCTTTATTTTCTTTCATTTCAACAAGAATTAAAACATGTATATTTACTCCTGTTCTTGAAACTCACAGGGACTTTGACCTAATGTTGCCCTATTGTTTTTCTTACTCTTAAGCATACTGCATGCGCAACCCTGTGTTGGACCACCAAGGTTAGAGGATAAGTTTGAGTATTTTAGCTCTGAAAAAAGGTGAAAGATCTGCTGCCCTTTCACAGCTGCTTTCCACAGCAAGTAAAAACACCTGCTGTGTAGTTTTTTAACATAGCTTATACAGCACACAAAGCCCACAGAGGGAAGCAAAGGTTAAGTTATGCGTTTACTGTTCGCATTTGATATGTCAGTTTTATGTTACAAATAGGACAGACCTTTTCTTTAGAAAACATTGTGTCTGCTTTTAAATGTCTATATTTTATACAGATGGAGGATTTATATGCATTGTATGGCCGCACCAGCAGAAAGCTAATAAACCTGATGTGCATAAAATGTTTCTACATTTTCATTTGATACACTGTCAAGCAACAATTTAAGTGTAATTCCTTAGTCTCAACCTGACATGTTTCCTATTAGTGTGGTTGTTTCTCCTCCTTGGGTCATGCAAACGTTTTATACTTGCTGTGCTCCCTGCAGCTTTCCAAAAAGAAAATGTGATTTCTACATGAATCATTTTAAATGTTCCCTTTCGAGTCTGATCCAAAGTAAACACAGAAATTAGCCATCTGGAGCAGCTACAGAACCTACAGAAGAATTGTAATGGGACTTTAAAATTTACTGTGGTGTTTCAGCATGTTACCACATCCTCCCTGACTCAGACAGGAGAGGACTAGGTTTATTTCCAGGCTTCTGTCTGCTCTGTTGCATTCTCTCCTGTCCCACACTCCCTTTTTTCCCTCTCTGTCAACCTCCTGCTGTGAGGAGTTTCTCTCTGATAGGGTCAGTGGATGTGGTACTTCCCCAAGTCTCCTCACAGGTTTCCCATCATCTCCAGCCCGGACCAACTGCTGCTGCAGAGATAAACACACCACATGTGGTCAGACGTGACTGTCCTTCACATTCTCTTTCTTCTGCTTTTCTCTTTACCTGCTCCTAATCTTTCAAATGTCTAATCAGCCTGCATTGTTCTTCTCTCACACTGCGGGCCAGCCGTCTTCTTTTACATTTCCTCCTTCTTCCATATCCTCCTCCCAGTGTATCTCCACTTTCCCTCCTCACCTCCTCTTGTCCTCCTCTGTCAACGTGCAGAAAGCAGTAACTCTCAGTTAGGTTTGACTCTGGAGAGAGAAGAGGATTAAATTTCCCACGAAGGGTAAGACTTATCTGGAAAATATCCAGACTGAAAGATGGTGCTGGGATATTTATATTAATCTCACCTACATCTGCCTACAGTTGCCTCATTCTAGACACAGACAGGGAGTGTGTCCATGGGAGGATTAGTTCACCCTGTCGTTAATCTCACACACTCCCCAAACAGAATTAAGTAGTAAGGTTTGACATAAAAAGCTTTTAGTCAAACTACACAAACAGTAAGAAGTGTATAACAATGTTGCATTTATGTTTTACGACATATACTCCACTCCAATTTATCCACGAGTGGCCACTCATGCAAAATAGCCATAAAAATATGAAGTATGAATCAAGTAAACATGAGTATGGGAAACACAAAAGTAGTCATTTTCATGAGCTGGCCCTCAGTTGTAATATGAGACTAAGTCTTTTAAGTTTAAGATTGGAGGCAATAAAAAAAAACACATTTGCAGTACATCCTCACATCCTGACCTGAATCATTGATTCACAGAGCTGCATGTTGCAGTGCACTGGTGTCCTATCCACTGTTCCTATATTGTTTTTACCATCAGGTTCATGTGGTAAAAGCATATTTAAATGAAAACCTGTGCCTGCAGACAACAGAATAGAAACAGAGGGAATGATTTGCTAAATCATAACTGCGTAGATTGACAGGTTTGACCATGAATCTGTGGATCATATAATAATACTGCAAAACCTTTAAAGATATTAAATCAGAATTATCAGTACATACAGGAGGATCTTACTAACTACTGCCTGATAATACCACCCTCATAGTTAACATTTGGAGGTAAAGGTGTTTTTGTTTCTTTAAGAAAAGATTTTGGGGCACATTTCAAGTTCTCTTAGGGCCCTCTGGTGGCCACAAGACCCCTAAACAGGTCTAACAGAAATGCAACCTTGGCTTTAGATCAGTGTGTGGGGGCCATAACCGGCCCACAAAAGGTTCCAGTGCAGCTCAGTGGATAGCTTTGCAAAATGAAAATTGCAGTAAAGTCATTACTCTATTTTTGTTTTGTTTTTTAATTAATACAATGCATTGTTAATCCTGTTGTGGTGATGCTACCCAGTACTAAAGAGGAGTGAAAATGTCTGGAAAGCATTTCTTGATCTAGGTAAGCTGTTGTAGTCATAAAGATTTAAAATACTAACTGGAATCTGGAAATGTGAGTTTAATGACAGATTCAATGAATTTGGGAAAACTATAATGTTGAAATAGCACTTATTATTTTTCTCTGACTGTTCACCATCTGTTCTGTAAATGAACTGCATTGAGAAAAATAATTCAACAAGAAATAATACTTAATAATACTGTTTTCAGCTTTATTTTTTAGTTTTTTTTAATAAAATCTCTGCCATGGTCACTTTTTTTTCATTAAATATAAGTTATTACAGAGTGCTTTTACTGATCTGGCCCACTTCAGATTAAATTAGGATATATGTGGCACTGTCACAATCCACTAGTCCTCCTGTGCCAACTTGCCCTCTTTCTCTCCTCTATCTGTGTGCGTGTGTGTATTTCACTTTGCTTGTGTGTTTCAGAGGTGGCGCCTCCCTCTGGCTCCTGCACTTCTCCACCAGCACACCTCGAAGCAATCTGGTAATGACTCACCTGTGTGCAAGCCTGTGATTACTCACCTCCTACTTAAGGCTGAAGATACCTTTCAGTTAATGCCAGCTTGTTCCCTCAGCAGTGTTAGTGTAGCTCATGCTCCTCTTTTGGTCTGTTGGTCTTTGACAGGCACAAAGACTTTGGATTTTTGTTTCCACCTAGCCTACTTGATTACACAAAACAGCTAAACTAAGGTCACTGTTGACCCTGTGTTAGCTGGATCTCTATGTGTAATGTGCACCTTTACATTTGCTTTTGTATGTAAGAGCTGTGGAAACCACAGTCCTTTTATAAATGTATACATGCACGGCCAATTAATTTGACTTCATTCTTCAGGCAATGGAACATGCAGACATTCTATTGACATGCGTGGAAACACTTTCAAAAAACCACCAAAAAAAAGTGGAAAAATGGAAAGGAAGAGTTGAGGTAAAATACAGTAAATACTGGCAGCCAGTAACACAAAGACACATTAATCTACAAAATAAACTTATATTTCAGATTAATCAATCATCATAATTTCTTGATGGTTAGCTGAGTGAGGAATATAGAGTGTGTACTAATTTACAGAGTAGTTTGTTTTCATTAATATGTCTCTTGGAAATGTCCATTAATCAGGTTCAGAGTGAACTCCTTTTATTGTCTAGCATTCTTAATTGGTGATGGGTGATGGGGCTAGTTTTAAGGAGGTCACAAAGGACTTTTAGGCAATGATTTTAATTGTATGTGTTTTAAAAAAAAAGAAGTAGTAAGCTGTGTGAGGGATAATACATGTTCACCATGAATGTCAGCATAATCATTACTATTGTTACAAAACACAAAATACCTAGTAGTGATATTCAGACTAGCAATTACTGTGGAGACAAAATCAATGGGCGCTATGCTTGTTTGAGAGAAAATACCTTCGAGCTGAATTGCAGTAGGTCGAGCTGTTATTTGTATAGTGTCATTGACAGCTTAACCTGTGTGTTGAGAATTATTTTCAGCAGTGAAACTGAGCTTGTTTCCTTTTAATTAAGCAATGGATTGGTGCTAAAATTGCCAGTAAACATGTTTGTCATGGATCAAAAAACACAAGACTGCTAATTGATTATGGAGTCTCCAAAGAGCAAATAACCTCCCTGAGGTTAGACTCAGCTGAAACTTGGCCAAATGATAACTGACTGTTTAATATCCACACTGATTTTAGCATTAGTTGAAATGCTAAAATCAGTGTAGATATGTTCTTGACATAATGGCTATGTAAACGAGGGACAGAGCCACCACAGTGTCACCCACTGGTTTGTGAACACCTGTTTTGAAGCCTTGACTTAAACGTTTTAGCCAACACTTTAGTTTTTTTTTTAATCATATGTGACAAGTGAGGGATGGTTTTGACTGAGAGACAGATGATACTGTAGCGATGGTCTAAATGATACTCTGCTTTGTCCTCTATTGTACTCTAACTTACAAAATAAAAATCATGCTGTAGTAAATTAGACTTCAAATGAGCAGTTTAGACCACAGACTCATTAAGAAAATGGTTACTGAGGCGACAGAGCAAATGAGCAGTCCAGCCATTTTCTCAAACACTTCTGTAGCCCACAGTCTGACTTATTTATGTAACTAAAGGAGTCGCCCCCTGCTAGTCATTATCAAAAATGCAGGTTTATGGTATTTCTACACTGGCTTCACTTTTCAGAAGTTTTGGACATCTTTACTATGCAGTCTTTGAATAAAACCATTAGCTGTGCGCATATGTTGAAACAATCTTTTATCTTTAGGCTACATGTAGCTATTCAGAGTGAACTCCTTTTTGATTTCAGCCTTGCCTACAGTCACTACTACTTTAAGCAAGTCATCTAGACATGGTCAAGATGACCTGCTGAAGTTTTAAGCGAAGAGAAAATGTGGCTCCCTGTACAATGTGGAGAGATTAGGTTTCCACAATGCAGGAAGAACATTTCATTTTCATGTCTCACCTCAATTCTAAGGCTATCCCTTCACTGGGAGTATTTTTATATTTCAAATATTCTAATCATTCCTTCATTCAGACAAGGTACCTAATAATCCTTTGCCTACAGTTCAGCTCTCAGTTGCATAGCTGCAGACACAAGCAAGCATTATACATACAGATGCCAGAAGAAGATTTCAAGGCCACCACTGCTCAGTGTGTTACAGAGCAGAGCAGTGGTCCCTAGCTTTATCCTTGTGGGAACTTTTCAATAGAAAAGACCTTGTGTAAAAGTCCCTATCACTACCAGTGCTGGTTTGTGTGTGTGTCTGGGCTCACTGCCAGTCCTAATATGATATGTTGATGGATATGTGTCACCTTGGCGTTGTTGATGACAGATGCTGAGTTATGAGGCTGCAGCAGCATCAGTGTGTCATAACACGAGCAAACTGTTTCAGAAAAAGAATCCTGACACACACTCTGACGAGGCACAGACTCATTGGCCACTTCATTAGATATAGCTGTTCAATTGCTTCTTAACCCAAATATCTAATCAGCCAATCACATGGTAGGAAATCAGTGCATTTAGTCATGTAGACATGGTCAAGATGACCTGCTGAAGTTCAAACAGAGCCTCAGAATGTGCAAGAAAAGTGATTTAAGTGACTTTGAAGGTGCCAGATGGGCTGGTCTGAGTGTTTCAGAAACTGATGATCTACTGGGATTTTCCCACACAACCATCTCTAGGGTTTACAGAGAATGGTCCAAGATCAGAGGGGCATGGCCAGACCCCTCTTCAAGCTGATAGGAAGGCAACAGGAACTCTAATAACCACTCTTTACAACCAAGGTATGGAGAAGAGCATCTGCAAATACACAACATATCAAACCTTGAAGCAGATGGGTTACAGCAGCAGAAGACCACACTGGATGCCACTCCTGATAGCTAAGAATAGGAAATTCCTTCAGTTCGCACAGGCTCACCAAAATTTGACAATAGAAGATTGGAAAAATGTTGCCTGCTCAGATGAGTCTTGATTCTGATCATTGCTTCCAGCAGGATAACATCATGACACAAAAAATCATCTCAAACTGGTTTCTTGAACATGACAGTGAGTTCACTGTACTCAAATGGCCTCCAACATCACCAGATCTCAATCCAATAGAGCACCTTTGGGATGTGGTAAAACAGGAGATTCATATCGTGGATGTGCAGCAGAGAAATCTGCAGCAACTATGTGATGTTATCATTTCAATATGGAGCAAAATCTCTGAGGGATGTTTTCAGCACCTTGTTGAATCTGTGCCATGAAGAATTAAGTCAGCTCTGTAGGCAAAAGGGGGTCTAACCCAGTACTAGCAAGGTGTACCTAACAACGTGTCCAGTGAGTGTAGCTGATTCCCTAATTAAACACAGTAACACAATGTCATCTGTGGTTGCCATGGTAAGTATGTATGTATGCATTAACATTTAACAGCTTTAAATTACTGCAATGAAAATAGCTAGAAGCAAACTCAACCCACCTTCCTACTCCCTGATCCTGCTGTTGAGTGCATTGTTTCTGACAATTTCTGGAACTTTCTGAGAACAGCAATAGAATTATAAAAATTCACACAGTGTAGAGAAACTATGGAAGGTTTCAGTCTCAGGCTCCCCTTTTAAAGTCTGTACAGTCTTTATTGTTTTTGCACAACAAAGTGCAGCACTATGAAATACTCCCAGAAGAGACTGACTGACAATGTGTGCAGGTATTTCCAGATTTTAATTATCATTGCATCTTACCCCTTTCCATCACTGCTGGTTTTTCATTCTACCATTCAAACATTTTTTTCCCTAGAGTCTAAGGCATGCATGTATTATAGAAACTGAAAACTGGACTCAAACCACTCACTAAAATGAATTTTGCTCACTTGGTGCATGAGCCTAAAACTCTTCTCCAGCTATAAGATTGGAGGCCCACTGCACATGTCCATTGATGTTTCTCATCCAAACCCCTCATGTACGATGTTGCTTGGCACACAGGCATAAAAAAAATAAAAAAAATAAAATAAAATTCACTTTTCTAGGCTCTGGGAAAGTCTTCTACCTTTCAAAGATTAAAAAAAAGTAATACAAAGAGTAAAACCTGGCCTTGCTTGCCATTGTAGGTGTCTCTTTAATGTTAGTCTATGGGGAAATACTTTCTGAGCCGCAGGGGATTTTTGATGCAATACTGCAGGTGGCCAGCATACAAATGTATTGACACACGAAACCTTATGGGTATAGCAGCATGAAGATGCTGCTGACACGTAGTTGAGTCAAGAATGTAACAGGAACAAATGCAACATACCACAGCATTTATAGCCTAAACAAGCTTGCAGAAAATCAGATGAGAGGTTATTCCTTAAAACCTATTTCAGTTTGACCCTAGTCAGGATTTATTTTGAGTTCTGTGAATAAAGAGCCAGAAAAATAAATGTTTCCAAATCATGCAGTTTTCACTAGACACTCCCTCTTATTACTCAACTGTCCTGAAACCAACTCACAGAGCACCTCAGTGGCCTCGCAATGCAGAAATTTATCGATGATGTTTTATGTTTTCTTGTGAACATGAAAGCCATGTATATACAGCAGTTGTGGATGCTGCTTGTAACCAAGAGGTCACATAATAAACTGAAATGTTAAAAGATCAGAGCCACATATTTCTATGGTATGCCACGACGACAGTAGCCTCCTGCAAAGTGACAATGTACTTCACCACACCACAAAAACTGTTCAGGAACAGCTCGAGGACAGAATTCCAGGCACTGACCCAGTCTCCAAAATCCCCAGATCTGAAACTAAACAGACAAGCAAACAAGTCCAATCCAGGGAGGCCTTACCCCATAACCCACAGGAACCAAATAAATCAATGTCATCATCCCAATGCCAGACACCACAAGAAACTGGATCAGAGATGTTTTGGCAGCATGTGGGTACCTACACAATATTAAGGCAGTTTTGCTTAATGTGGCTGATAGGTGTAGACTATATATCATATATGAATGACAACCACCTGTGGAAACAGCTGTATAAACTCCCCCGTAGTTGGCTGCCTGCAGACTAAACACATCATAGCAGCATTTTATCTACAGTCAGGCTTTCGCTCACATCTCAAACCAGATAACACCAAGGGAGGAGGCAGGCGGATGTCCTGCTGTATTATAGCAGGTGGTGCGATAGAGATACAGATGTGGGAATGTTGTTCTCACTGCTATGAGATGAATTTCCTCTGTTTCAACAGTCAATCAGAGCACACCACATGGGTTTGTCATCTGTGATTATGCTCACTATGATGACAACCCATTTCCTGAGAAATGTATGGCTGCAGTTCTGTGGGATGTGTGTGGATACAATGACATGAATATGACTGGAGGGAGATATTTAGGAGAAATGCCTCCTCATATCCAATTCATTTATCTGTCACCAAAACAGAGTCTTCTTTCCCCTCAATAAATCACTGAATGAACACACTTTAACTTATAGGGGGTGTTTCAAATTCATTGTAGTCCATAATCATTCATTTATTCTAATCTAATAATCAATTGGAAACACTATTTTGATTTCATTTCCCTTATTTCTGGCATGAAAGGCCACCAAGTCCCTGATATTTACATTGCTCACTGTTGGTTGCTGATGTCCCGTCTTCTTAATTTCCATTCAGCCAAACACTAGGGTCTCTTGCCAGCTCCCAACTTATTGCATTTCCCCCCTAGCAGACAAGAAAAAGCCACTGTGGCTGCTCTCACCACATGTACCCTTTAGTCAAAGGAAAAAAAAAAGAAAGCAACAACAAAAACAAAAAAGCTGTTTGAATCAATGGTTTTATGAAGGCTGCATTTAATAAAGTCCACCATTTAAGCACTTGAAAACACAAATTGCTAAATGTAATATAAAAATATAAAAACATTTACAATGTAATATAAAACAATGAGCTGCATTACATTTTACATTTGGTAAGAAAGTAATACCTTTGAAGCGTAACTGGCAAAAATGCAAAACTATATCGATTGCATTTCTTGAACTCTGCTGCATTCTAGTGGACTGATGGTGCATCAGTTTGGAGACTTCAGCAGAAAAGCAGTACATCAGTACAATATTACTGAGCTGCATCTGAATGCTCTCCAACATTGATTTAGCAGTCAATAGAGGAAAGGGGCTATTTTTTTTTTTAAATTATTGTGTTATTTATGATTCAGGGATATTTTCTCAAGAGCTACATAAGACATAATGCCTGAATGCTGGTAATCTATCTGTATGAGTGGAGTTCCCTATTAAAAATCCCCGATGTTTGAAAGGAGACCTCTTTTCTCAATGAAAGCGTGACTCTTTATCATACATCCCAAAGAGTAGAACTAATTGGCAAGAAATTAAAAAACCTTCTTGAGGTTACTTGCTTAAATTAATGCTGAGGGGATTTCTTTTGGATTTGTCTTGATGTGGAAAACATTCATTTAACAAGACAGGCAAGAGCTCCTCTCACCAGCGTGGGGGTCGATTTGAATATATCGAGCATGAGGCAGAGCTCGTTTATCTTCTCCTCTGGCTTTTTCCACCTCTGTATGCCTGTCAGTCAGTGCTGCAAGACAGCACAGCTCACGCAGACTCAGTGGTGAGATGCAGATTGATAAGGGGTTCGGGCAAAACACGAGGGGGTGTAACTGGTAGGATCCAGCACAATGCCAAACACACCCCTCGGGGCTATCAGTCACACTCCATTTCTGCTGCAGTTTCATAAGGAACTTGAGATTTTGGCTTCATGTGAAGTAATTAATATATCTAGAATAAAAGGGGTGGGGAGTGACATTTGGCCTGTTTGTTCATTCACAAACACAGTTTACAAAGCTGACAGGAAGTCACAAAGACAAAAATTTTTGTAGTTTTTGTGATAACTTTATTCTTTCAAATCACAGTTTTGAGTTAAAAATACTCCTTTTGAACGACAGGGGCAAAGAACACATCCACACGCTCAAACACACAGTGACAAGGTTGGGCGGATTCATCACAGTGATGATATTCAGAGAGGCACGCTGTAAAATAAGTCAGAGTGGGCCTTCTCATTTCTACTTAAGGACGGCAGAAATCGTTTCTGTTTCCCACGTTCAACAAAACAGCAGTTTCCAAAGGATGCTCAGTCCCCGGACTTCAGATGAGCATCCTTTAAGAGCACTATTGTGCAAAATAAAGCCTCTCAAAAGCCCTGTTTTATGACCTGCAACATGGAGAGAAACAGTACCTACTGTCATGCATATTCTCTGCATGCACAAAAGTAAGAGGACACAGGGTTCCTTTAAGAGTACAGCAAACACCTAACTTTAACATGTTCATGTTTTGAGCTGAATAATACACTGTACTGTGTAATTCACTAAATTAAAAAAAAACTACATTCATTTTAAATGTTTGCACACTGTGTTTCTAATGCCAAAGACCCAGAAACTGTTTGATGGAGGTTTAACAAGTCTATGCTGAATTTGATGAACACTGCTACATTTAGTCATACGTTTTTCAAGCTCCAGGGAATCAAACGCACCAATGTAAGAACCACCTTCCTCCCGATGCAGTATGACCTTGAAATTTCTATGTAACAGCTACAGGTTATTGCTGGTGAGCGACAATGTATCGCTCGAGCTGTTACTTAGCACAGCTCACTGCAGTGTTATACCCAAAAGACAGAATACACATAATTTAAAACTGATTTCTAGGCACCAACAAACACTTCACTCCTGGATGTACAGTATATTAATCCCTAAACAAAGTGCAGGCATGCTAATCAATAACATCCAGGTACTGGGTAAAAAGAGCTAGCTAGTTGTGTGGTGACATTACCAAACTATGAGGCATTTTGACATGACAAATAGTCTCTGAATAAACATTTGAGTTCTGGATTATTACCACACAAAGACGTATAGGTAAAACAAAGAGAACACATAATCTACTTTAGAATTATCCCTAATGATTACAATTTGTTTTTATATTTATTTTTAATTCCTGGAGCAAACTGCAGACACGCTAATCTCTGAAGCTTCTGCTTGCAGCTTTTAAAATGTAGCTTGCTGAAGTGGATTCTGCTTACGACTAAAGAAGTGGAGAGTTCAAAAGTCATCTTAACAATACATATCAGGAATCAGGGGCAGTCTACTGCATTTGGCTGGTATTGGGGTAAAAAGGCTCATAATCTAACTAACAGAGCATGGGTCATCCTTGCAGGGTTTGACATCCCCCTGCAGCAACTGGATCATAACAGCCTTGGTCAGGTAGCTGGAGGTGCCTCTCTTTCCCACTGGTGGTGTGTTGTAGAATTCCTCCATGTCATCCTGGGACAAGTAAAGTGAGGGTCAGATGATAAAATATGGTTTTAAAAAGTACCTATAACCCAGGAGTCTGCAAGTAGTAAAGAGGCTGTTCAAGAACTGATGCCATAAAGGAGAAAAAAAATACAACAGGATTAAAACTGACAAATCTAATAAGGCTATAATGAATTTAAAAATGTCAGTTATAACCTTTTAACAATTTAATTAAAACAAAACCCCTCAGTATAGCTGGAACAGAATATCAAAGATTTTCAAAACATCAATTTTATGGACGTGATGTTACAATTTTGTGGTAGACACTAAGGTCAAGTTTAAAGAGAGAA
Organism: Heterochromis multidens; assembly: GCA_015108495.1. NCBI lineage: Eukaryota > Metazoa > Chordata > Actinopteri > Cichliformes > Cichlidae > Heterochromis > Heterochromis multidens. Next base: position 7,436 of record VUQS01022434.1, on the reverse strand, counting down.
AAAGTGTAATACAGGTTACCCTGCAGGCTTGAAGGGAAGCCACATTACCTGCTTCTCCATTCCTTCAAAGCGGCTGCGATCTCTCTGGAAATCACTGAAGGCTTCCTTCACCAGTTTGTCCAGATCCACCTTGTCACTGAACTCCAGCTCCGGGTTTCTCTCCAGCACTATGGACACCACCATCAGCAACTAATGGCATACCGCAGAGAGGACAAGAAGTTATTAACAGCAATGAAAAAGGTCTGAAAATAACTGAAATATAATCGCAGTGAAAACTAATTGTAAACCAAAGGAACAGCCAATATTAATATTTTGATTCTATTTGTTGGTGCTGGTGAATAGGCATTTTTACTGATAAACAGGCCTTTTTACCTCGACTATAATTTGTCTGTACTCAGGCAGGACAATGTTCTTCAGCGTGTCCTCCACCAGCAGGGAGAAATTCATCTCGTACATGGTCATGTCAGACAGTGTGGGTTGCTGCAAAGAGATGAGAAAGAGGAGATAAATGTGATTCATGGGAGAGAAAAAAAAATTCTGCTGCTGGAACCCGTCTTTGCATGTTTTTGACCAGTAAAATATGATCATGCTGTAGTGCTGTGGTATCCATAATGAGACCTACTGTAGGCGTCTAAAAAGTGTGTGTTTGCTGAAGAGTGACTCTTCCAGGTAATTTCAATAAATGAAGGTAGAAATACTTAAATCATAAACCTGAACCTTAAGTATTTTAAATAAAGTCACAGTCTCTATACGAAACCAAATACAAGCTGCACTAAAAACACTATTAAATCATCTTTTCTACTGATCTTTACACCGATCAGGCATAACATTATGACCACTAACAGGTCAAGTGAATAACACTGATTATCTCTTCATCACCTGTTAGTGGGTGGAATATATTAGGGAGCAATTGAACATTTTGTCCTCAAAGTTGATGTTAGAAGCAGGAAAAATGGGCAAACGTAAGGATTTGAGGGAGTTTGACAAAGGCCAAATTGTGATGCTAGACGACTGAGTCAGAGCATCTCCAAAACTGCAGCTGTTGTGGGGTGTTCCCAGTCTGCAGTGGCAGTATCTATAAAAAAGGGGTCCAAGGAAGGAACAGTGGTGAACCAGTGACAGGGTCATGGGTGGCCAAGGCTCACTGATGCACGTGGCTGCCCCGTGTGGTCTGATCCAAAAGATGAGCTACTGTAGCTCAAATTGCAGAAAAAGTTAATGCTGGTTCTGATAGAAAGGTGTCAGAATACACAGTGCATTGCAGTTTGTTGCGTATCGGGCTGCATAGCCACAGACCAGTCAGGGTGCCCATGCTGACCCCTGTCCACTGCCGAAAGTGCCAACAATGGGCACGTAAGCATTAGAATTGGACCACAGAGCAATGTAAGAAGGTGGCCTGGTCTGATGAATCACGTTTTCTTTCTTTCACGTGGATGGCCAGGGAAGAAGGCAAGCCGGCAAAGGGAGTGTAATGCTTTGGGCAATGTTCTGCTGGGAAACCTTGGGTCCTGCCATCCATGTGGATGTTACTTTGACACGTACCACCTACCTAAGCAATGTTGCAGACCATGTACACTGTATTACATTGATGGCTGTGGCCTCATTCAGCAGGATTATGCGCCCTGCCACAAAGCAAAAATGGTTCAGGAATGTTTTGAGGAGCACAACAATGAGTTTGAGGTGTTGACTTGGCCTCCAAATTCCCCAGATCTCAAGCCAATCAAGCATCTGTGAGATGTGCTGGACAAACAAGTCTGATACGTGGAGGCCCCACCTCACAACTTATAGGACTTAAATTTATTTTTATTTAACCTTTATTTATACAGGTAGTCCCATTGAGACTCAATATCTAATTTACAAGAGAGACCTGTTCCAGATCTGTTGCTAACATCTTGGTGCCAGATACCACAGCACACCTTCAGGGGTCTAGTGGAGTCCATGCGTTGACAGGTCAGGGCTGTTTTGGCAGTAAAAGGGGGACCAATATAATATTAGGCAGGTGGTCATAGTGTTATGCCTGATCGGTGTATGTTTTCTAGACACTATAATATTTAACACTAACTACACCTATTGACCAATCAACAACCAGTTATAAGCTATTATTCACAGCAAATTTGTGAATGATTCCAAATGTCCAGACATCACCATATTTATGAATGTTCTAGGCACATTGCCAGGAGTCCAGAATTACTGATGGCAGTGCTAATTCACATTTCATAGTATGCAAGGAAACTGCAGGGATTCTGCTTGGGTACAGACTTCACAAGACTTTACCCCCAAACAAGCAGCAACTAAAGGTGGCTGCAGTAAAATGCCTGCAAAAGCATCTCAGGGGAGCAAACTCTGTATCTGGTTGTGTCCACGTGTTTTAAATTTCAGGCCACAGTGGAGCCAAAGAGTCATAACCAGCAGTGAAGCCTATTAGGAGGCTGAGCACATACTCAGAAGTGGAGTAAAATCCAGTAACTACTACTTTTCAAGCAGAACATTTTTGCAGAAACCTGCCTTTACTGCCGTTGTTTCCACATGGACACATTTCTGCAGAGCAACTATCCCTATGACTGTCATATGGGCTTTATCAGGACTTTAAAAAACTAAGTACTTTATCAACAATTAAGAGACTTTTGTTGTCAATTAAGGGTTGCATTAAAAGCACGAGTCCTGATTCTGTATTTCTACACGGCAGCCATGCCTCCATGTGCAAATGATATTAATGATTGACAAAAGAAACCAAACAAAAAACAGCCTAAATTCTGACCTACAGCGATTTGCTATGCAGATAAAAAAAAAAATAGTGGTGGTTTTGCAGCACACAATACGCAGTGTTATCATTAACCAGCTTGGGTTAGAATAATTATTCAGCAGCAAAGAGGGGGCGGGTGGATACCTGTGGGAGGTGGGTCCCAGCTACTACAATACCATTGGGGGTCCTCTCCAGGATCTGCCACACACGATCATAAAAGCCCAGAGGGGTCCTGTTCAGAGAGCCATCGATCTGACGCCTGTTCAGCCAAGACCTGAGGCGAAAAGAGGAAGAAACTGCTGAACAAGTCTTAGTAAAAGGCAAAATATAAGGATGGCAGCCTTTGTGCTAAAGGAAAATTGTCTGTGAGCTGGTGTGTATTAGATCAGATGAGATAAGATAAAACTTTAATAATTGCCAAGGGGAAATTGGGTTGTGGCAGCAGCAGATAATAAGATATGAATGTAGACAAGAAAGAAGATAAAATAATTAAAACCCAAAAGATTATACAAAAAGTAAAGGCATTAAGATAAAGACAGTGTCTTCAAAGGCAGATCTGTGAGTTAAATATAAGGAGAAAGCATGGATAATGCTCTTGATAATGTGTGATAATATATGTGTGTGTGTGTGTGTGTGTGTGTGTGTGTGTGTGTGTGTGTGTGTGTGTGTTTCAGAATACCTGCTAGTGTGTTGCGGCTGCAGCACATCCAGCAGGAGCTGCTTGATTTTGCTGGGGGAGAGCTGGTAGATGTCCTGGGGTGGCATGTCTCCTGCCAGGATCTTCAGTTCATGTTTCATAGCCTGGACAATCCATCTGGAAATCCACATAATACACATGTGATGTTATCAACTACAGCATTGAGCCCTGCACAGCTCACATCGACATGGTCACTTAGGGATAAATTTACACTTGTCAATTGACAAAATAAATTCTGATCCATTGTTGTTTACTGTTGCTGCAGACAGTAGTTATGTAAAAATCTCTTTTATAAAGTGCACTGTGAGAAAAGCGTTCTTTTAGCCTGCTAGGAATTTACCCTGTGATGAAACCTTCACAGTGTTTTATTCATGCATATACACAGCATCCAGATAATTCAAAGGTTAAAAAAAAGAAGTAAATTCTACCACAGGTACGTGTTCTTTTTCATTTTAATGAGCTGGAAAACGACGGCTAATTTCAGACTGTGCCCTTTGTAAGGGGTCATTTTTCACAGATTGCTCAACTTATTTACAATGCCACCTTCTTGTGCTCTCCAGTGTTTCTAAAAAGCATTTATATATCAGAGCCTTAGTCTGAATAATGATGAATATGTTCAAAATAGGGACACGACTAATATTAGGTGATTTCTTGGACAAACGAGGCAGGTTGTACTACTACTACTACTACTGTTTTGAGTGGCTAACATGTGAGCTTCTTCCTATACTGTGTGTACTAGAATGAAGAGCAGAGAGGGGAGAATTACAGCTAAGTACCATCCTGCTCAAATCCATCTGGCTTGACTAAATACACGACAGTTGCCTGAACACCGGTGAACCAGACTTTGTCTTACCCAACTCTGATCTTAAGCATGCCACTGAACAGCTCAGGGTTGTTGGAGATAATCCATCCGATGTGGATGACCAATTCTTGCTGTAGAACAGCCTCACGCTCCCCACCATATGGGGAGCATTTGCTGTAGATGATGCCCTGGATCACCCCTGGAGACAGTGGGTTAGAGATCACCTCTTCCTCGTGTCCAAATAAACCGAGGGTCACCTGGTAATCACAAGCAAGAGCGCGCACACAAACACATACGCACACACAGACACGCGCACACACACAGTGAAACCAGCAAACATCACCCACATATGGTTAGAAAAGTTTGCAGTGCGGCAGATCAGCAAAAGTGTGTACGTGCAGAGACAGGACATGTGCACAGTACTTTTCTAGGGTGCAATTCTTACAAGTATCCTTTTTCCATTACTCTAAAATTGGCCTCCTCTCCCAGAGTCACATAAAAGTGAGTAGGAAAAATTACAGATCTCAAGATTGTACTTTTGTATTTGTTTCTTCTGAAGCCATCTCATGAAAATTACACCTCAGCAGTCTAACTGATGAGAGGACACACTTTTATCCTTGTCTTCAGCTGATGAAATCTAGCGCTGAGATGCATCTTTCATCTATGCGTCTAAACGGATTCAAACTGGGTACAAAAAAGACAAGCTGGAAATAAAGTTTGGGTACAACTGACTTTGAATTCAAGGGGAATGCTTTGTTGGATTTCAATAACGACGAGAAATTTAATCAAAACTAGAGTCAGAATTGACTTAAATGGGGTGGTGCCTCTTATTTTTTTCCAACTGAGCTGTTATTGTAAGCAGAGGAACACAGGCGTCTCAAATTTTAAATCAGCTTTTCCAATCATGTTGAGAGGAGCATTCCCTCCGGTAGGCAATCTATATGCAGATTCACACCTTGAGCTACTTGAGCATAATGAAATGCCTAAAACTGCTCAGAAGGGTAAAAATGAGGCAAGATAACTGACACTCTCGAGAGGAGGCTAATCTCTGAATAACACTTGACAGGAAATGATGCGCCGAAACTCATCCAGTGTGAGGGAGTGGCATCAAGCAAATTCACGGGTCACAATATATCAATTGGCACATGGAGTGTGTCTAGATAAGGTGCAGATTAGGATTCTATGGTAGTCACACCAGCAGCACTGCTATAACTACAGCTTAGATGGACACACAAATGGAGGTGAACTGCAATGACTGATATGAGCATGCAGCTGGCCTAAGTAACTCCCACAGGATGACAGCTTGAGGAGCTTTTAATCAAACATTTCCGGTTTAATTTTTTTCCCCCTAATCAGTGAACATTAAAATTATTGTCCCACCATGCCTCCAACATTTTTCTCAGACATAATTTACAAAAGGGACCGTCACTAATCAGGCCCTGCAGTCTGTGTGTCCACTTACCTGCTTGCCATGCACTAAAACACTAGTAATACTGGGGGCAAGGCTGTCCACTAGCTTAGATAACAGACTGGCAGCAAGACGGACAACAAACCTAGTGGGCGAAAAGACACAAGAACATCCTTTACACCATGACAGACAACAACTAACAGCTAAGACTTTAACATTCTTTTGTTCATTTATTATACAAAGCTGGGGAGCCAATTCCTCAACTTTACTGCAGCCTCAGCAGAGAATGTATCATTCAATTA